>JXSR01S043285.1:0-17179 GCA_000969725.1 Ophiothrix spiculata | reverse complement strand
ATCGTAAGTTCATGAATATTGTTCACAGACTGCGCGATGTTTAATCAGCCTCACTTGTTGCCAAGAAGAATAAATTCCCGATGTTGATAGATCATGGAGCAATCTACAAACTGCGCATTGTACTAGTATTCAATCAGTCTTGCAAGAGGAAAAATTGCCGATGTTGATAGATCGTGGAGCAATCTATATTGGCTGTTTGGGGTTTTCAAAGCTCAGACTCGGGGGAACTCGATTGCAAATTCTATGGCACATTAAAGCGAGGCGCGCGATAAATCGCGCTATCTGGAATGGATTAAGGCGAGCAGCAGCGCGCTATTGCGCTCGCGCGCCTTAAAAGACAGTGTCTGTAATCCTTATGCTACTTAGTACTTCAAAACATCTCGGAGAGAAATCACGAAATTAGCCCAAAAGTCCAAATACGTCATAGATACGTCATAGACAGTAGATATGTATGAGCACGGAATTGCTGACTACGCAGTGCCTGCTCGGTGGCTTGGTATTGCTTAGCATTGCTTAGCATGGGATCAAATGCCACCTTGGACATGGTGAAAAGAGGGATTTTCTTAAATAGGTCTTTCCCAGAAGAGTTTACAAATGAAATGAGTACGGTTAAGAAAGTATCGCCTTAATGTCTAGACTTCATCTGCCAAACATTGAATCGTATGATGCCACAGAGTCCTCTATATACATATGCCTCTGGTATCATCATGCCTCACCCATACAGTTCAAATAAAGGGGCACAAAATGCTGGTCCATCATCATTGGTGAACTTATTCATCACACCCTGGTAAAGGACCAAATTTTTAGTCCAGTTCATATGTTTGCTCTGGCAAAAGGTTTATAAAAAAATTATGGGGTTTGACATCAAATTACTTCACAGAATGTGCTGATAAACACAAACTGCAGACAAGTCTAAGCTGCAAATCTGCTTTAAGTTCGTTCACAATATTTGAAGATCTGAGAGATACCTTAGATGGATTTATCTCAAATCCTTTGTTAAATCTAATGGAATACATTCAAGATGATGAGTGTGAATGATGCAGAAAAACCACGAATACACAATCTAGCTGATCTGTTTTAAACCATTCATTGTTGGATGTACAAAATGCTCAAAAGTAGCTATATTTTGATTCAAAGAATAATTATTATAGCTTTTAATTATATACAGAAATCCTTAAAACTTTTCTTATAAATGAATCTACTTAATTTGCAAGTATGAGAATGCACTTTATGAGAAAAATCTGAAAACAATCAATCAAAATTGTGCAAAGAGTACCAAAACATTGGCTACATTTAAATATAAATAGTGAAATTTTGACTTTAAAATATTTTGAATTCAGATTTTTATCTGAAAATTCTCATGCCTGAAATTGTCATTATCAAATGATTAGTGAAAATTATATAATTCAAAAGCATGCTTTTTCTTACTGCTGAAACATGTAATCATTGATTGACCACAAATTCTAAAACTTTGAGCTCCAGTAATCAATTATTCAACATCAAAGACACAATATCAGGCATGTTTTACTATACCAAATCTGCTATAAATCTGTATGGATTTAGAACAAATCTTTGAGGATTTACACTGAAGTACCCTAAATCCATGCTTAAGTCTTAAAGATACAAATTGAAAAGATTGAAGGACATATTATGAAGAAAAGATGCTTCATGAAGCAAAAGTATAAGATTTTGTTCGATTCTATCAAATCATTATATTATATTAAATCATACATCAAAAAACTCTGGTTCAAGTCCCTGTTCGACCAGGATTTTTTTTCAAATAAAATGAAATCCTGGCCTGTTTGTGATTTGTTTGATTGTTATTAATGTTCTAGTGTACGATGTGTATTTCTTCATTCCTTTATCAAAAAACTCTCGGTTATTAATTGATAAACTCATTTATTGCCAGTTTTCTCTCTTGATAAATTTTGTTATTGTTATTAAAAAACGGTTTATAGGGTATGTCTTGAAAAATTCACTTATTGATAGGTAGGCCCACAGATTAAAGAAAGTACAGATTGGAAACAGTTCTATTTGCACCCTAAAAATTTTTGGCTAAGTTAGGGGATTGCGCCACGCGGGTGCCAGGCCAAGACCGACGCTGCAAGAGTGCGTAGTGACCCCGTTCTGCGTTCTGTTGTGCGCTATTATTACCTGACTACAACGCAAATGCATATTGCATTTTTCCGCCAAATTTTGCGTAAGCAAGGAAAAACGCTTGACTGGCTCGATAGCCAAACTTTCAGTCAAATTACCATTCTGTTGCTGGAGTATGGGTAGGCCATATTATATTATAAAGGTATTGGGTTATATCTTGTAAAATTCACTTAGACCAGTGATGGCAACAACTGTTGATAATTCAGTAGTTATGCACATGTCAGATGTTTCCCCAGCTCCCTGATACCTGAGCATCAGGAATGGGCGGGATTTGTGCATTGTGGTCATCCCCACCGACTCAAGCTCTAGACGAGGATGTCTCGTCGTATTGGTGCCGGGGCTTGGTTAGAAATTCAGTGCTTGGAAATGGCCTGTGCTGCGGGAAAAAGGCATAAAGCAGCGGTGAATTTGTCAGATTGAAGGGAATGAATTTGGCCGAGTTTACCACTAGTGCCCATGTATGGTAACGCTATCATCGTGAAGTCCCATTCATGCAAATGAATAAAGCTCATTATCCTCATTTGCATAAATGGGACTTCACAATGATAGCGATACCCCATGTACCCAGGTCGGAGAAACAACTTTCGAGCACATTAACTGTGCCATTAGCAAACCATTGTTACCAAGACACAGAAATATCTTGGCATTTCCGAATCATCCATTACATAAAATGTGCTCTAAGGCACGTATTATCAACCACATAGTCTTAGAATCCAATCATGCGGATTTACTTGAAAGTACACAAAATCCAAGGTTAAGTCTTGCCAATGGAATAAATTCATGTGCAATTACTGAAGGATGCTCTTTAAAGGGGCATTGGACAAGTTCAGCATCATCCCCAAACTTTTCCCCATTCATTTTGAGATTTTTGCATCATTTGAAGTGTTAGCGGTAATAATGACAGTATGCAAAGTTTCATAGTCAAATTTAAACCCTTTATATCAAAATATTTAGATATTCTTTTATTTCTATTTATCGTTGTCGACAACGATAAATACTGCCCTCTATAGTTGAATTCTTAAAATTGGTCTTTTCAGGAGATCTAATGCAAACTTCAAACTTCTTTTGATTTATCTGTAATCTATGATGTAAAAGTAATGTTTTACAAACAAATATTTGGCTCTTTCATGATGTATACCATCAATAAATACATTTAGATAATAGCCTCATACCACAGATCAACAAACAAAATAAAATTCAAATTTTTGACATTTCTGTAGGTTTTGATCAAAATTTTCCCGATTTTTAGTAATTGACTGTTAATTTCCAGCATATGAAGTGTAAGTCATCCACAAATAAAAAAATTGAAATATTGTCCAATGCCCCTTTAAAGAAAAAAAAACCCAGACAATTAGACAGATGAATCATTGTTCAGCCTTCAGAGCGGGTTATTACCCATTCTTTAATAGTTGACAGTCATTGTTCCTTTTGAAATGTGTGTTTAAAAGGTAATTAGGTCAAATCATCTTCATATTCAGGGGGGAAAAAACTACATTATTAACATGTCAGATTTTGTTGCAGGGAAACCTCTCTTGCTGAATGACATCAAACAACCAATACTGTGTCCCTCAGTGGGTTAAGGCTTGACAAAAACTGAAATCCTTGACATGGGACCTTAACTTCACTTACTGACCACTGTGCTAATTGTGCTTCGGAGAGTGGATGACTTCAAAGTGCTGCCGACTACTAGTGGCGCCAAAGGACAAATGTGACCCATTATATCGAAAGGTACCTTAATACCGGCGTAGCAAATTACGAGATACGGGCCATTGAAGCTGAGCATAGTCAAAACTCACATCCAAGGTCGAATTTCTTAATTTCATCAGAAACACTACCTTTGAAGTGTACTCTATCATATTAATCAGGCTCCAACATCCAAAACATAAGATTAATTTGTTAAAAAACAAGATAAAAATCCTTTCTCCATTCAAGTTTTACCAGTACAGAAACTTTTAAACTTGATTTTCTTAGAACTATAGTTTTCTGAATCATCCTTTTATGCTGTTGCTGATGCCTTTTACCAATTCAGATGTAACTTTGCAATCGAACATACCAACACAGATGAACTTTCATTCTTAATCCATTAGTTTCAGTTCAAATCCATATTTCTCTTTACTTATCAAAAAAACAAACATTAATCAAAATGAGAATATATTACATCAAAATAAATATGATTAAGCCAAGAACACAGCAAACTCTTTTTACAAGTTTTTGATAACAGTTAAAATTATATTTTGATTTGGACACTCCATGATATTCAAATGAACTAAAACAAGCTCAATGCCTTACTTGACAAGATTATGATCAAATCAGAAAGAAAAAGCACATGGTTTGATTTTTTAATATGTGCATAATGTTGTGGCACTATGGCACAAATGCATTGCATGTTGGAAGGCTCGAGATTTTCAAAGATATTTCACCCTCAACTGTTATATATCCGATGGCTAGACAGATAAGAAAAGTACAATGACAACTCATTATGAAAGAATCAGAAGACATTTCTGGTGAAAAAAAGAATATGCTTTTAAATGCTCTTAAAAACACAAGATAACTTGATTTAACACCAATGCAACAATATCATAATAACACTGATATAGAAGTTTATTTTTTATTTTTCATTTTGCGAAAAACTAGCTATTGATAAATTCCGCTTCAAAATCCAATCAAAAATATACTGATTAAATTCATTTCACAGTATTGATTAAGTCAGAAACATGATAAAAATGAATTGTATATAATATTTTCACATACATATGTATATAAAATCTCTAGTAAAAAATGTCTCCCTTAGGCTATTATTAACTACAAGAAAATCCTCAATGCACACATACTCGCAAAATTCAATCCATAACAATGTGACCCTTTTATTATTGATTACATTCATATCAGAGACATCGCCGACTATTGATCATGAGGATGGAACCCATAAAAATGGAGACCCAAAACTTATATGCACGATTAATCAAATATAGTTCATGAAACATATAGTGTAAGTGTTTGTGGAGGCGAAGGTCAATTGCATAACAATTTCATCTGGTTTTAAATATCATACCTTTATTACAACTGCAATAATAAAATATTGTTCTCATAATAACTCCCATGTGTCTATCAAGTCATTGTTAAGGTTGGTTAACCCCGGGGTGGGGGGTACTTAGTACAAAAGTGATTATGGGGATGTGCCGCAAACTTGGGTAGCAAAATCAGGCTGTCTGGTATTTCAATGGGTCTTTGCAAAATGTGGTATTTTGATGGGTCTGTTTTCCAAAATTTTCTAAAATTTGCGCCAAAATGACGCAAATTTTGGATTTTTTTCTAAATTTCAAACAAAAATCAGAAAATTTCGCCAAATTAGCTTTAATTTTCGGAGAAAATTTCATTTTTTGAATAAACTCGACTAAAAAATTTTGGAATTTGGTATATGGATGGGTCCCTTTTTATTAAATATTGGTATAAACATGGGTGGTACTTCAAATTTCCAAGCAGCACACCCCTACCAAAACCAAAACAGGTTTATCTTTGCGGTATAGATGATTTATGTGCCTTCAAAAAATATCACAAGATCATCCAAAATTACGCTCAACACCGAACTTAAAATCAAAGCAATTTAGTAAAAAAAAAACAGCAATTTCCATCAGCAAAAATGTAGTTTATAACTCATAACTTAAAAACTGATATAATTAGAATCAAGTGAATATATCAGGTATGCACTTACATATTTCGGGTTAACCTTTCTAAGAAGATAGACAAATTATGGTGAGGTGTTATTTTCATCGGAATTTAATCACTAAACCACAATTCAAATTAAATTCAACATTTTTGTAAAAGTTACAAGTTGAATCTTGCTGTTAATTTGTAAGAAAGCTTGTATGTTGAGAATCTTATAACTTTTGTCATCTTAGGGTGTGTTCACACACACACTAGTCATGACTAGTCGTGAACGGATCTAGAGCAAGAAAACTTAGCAGTTGCGTTCGCACTAGGACATGACTTAATTGCGCGTTAAAACTAGTAGACATCACTTTTGGTCACGAGCGAGACACTTTCTATAATTGCGTTCACACTGGGAATTTGCTCTTGAAGAATACAGTCATGACCAAATTCTTCTATGTGAACACGCCCTTAATTTCACTAAGCTGGCAAAACATAGAGTGGTGGTACATGGATTACAAATGTAATCTTATTCAAAACAGAGTCAAGTTAAATATTTTGTTTAACCCTTTCCATTCAGAAAAAAATCTGGTGTCAAATGTTTGTCAATACCTTTCTTATTCCCTTAATACGAGGGGGTATCAAAAAGTTTTAAACTTTACCCAGAAGGGATTGAGCTATATCAATGAAATTTTGTCAGAATAGTCATTCGTCTTTATTTACATATGGTGCAAAAATGGTCTCATCGGTAGTTTTACTTTCTTTACAGGGAATGATTGATGTTATCTACCTACCCGCTAAAACATAAGCTGCATTGAGGATATTGAGACATGCGGCGTAATTAATTCCTTCCATTTGAGGGTTATATGGCCCAGTAAATCTTATTGGCACCACAAAGTTTAATTGTTTGATACCATAGTAATGGGTAGGGTTTCCTCTATCCATTGATATCAAAATTATGGAAATCGGTCCATGAATGACGTCACAATTGTGTAATAAAACATGACTGACCTGGAAATGTTGATTTTCATTGAAATCTAAAATCTAAAGAGGATCCCTACAATAATGGTCTGTAGACAATCAGTTATAAGTGGGAGAAATGTGTTACTTTGCACATTTGCACATTACAGATGCCTAAAGTATCTCATAATGAAATTTTGTACCTGGCGCCATTTCTTCTGGGTAAAGTTTAAAACTTGTTGATACCCCTCGTATATCCATGCAAACTATGACCAAGTACACAACTGCCAGAATAATCCGCACCTGGCTGGCACATGACATCATCATGACACCATTGCTATAACAGCTTTACCAAACTCAACAATGATATTCATTGTGCCTTAAAGACTTTGGCCCGTATTCCAGAAAGGTGTTTAGCTAAATCATTGTTTAACTGAGCATCAATATAACTGTCCAGGAATGATATGCATCATTGCAGCTTTCAAGCAGAACAGTTCAATGAGTAGTGGTGTTGACGAGAAATAAAACCTTGATTTAGCTAAACACCTTTCTGGAAAACGGGCCTTTGCTTTTAAAATGCCACTATTCTTTCAGCATAACACTTGCTACAAAATGAAAATATGAAGAAGTTTACCATCTATCAGGCTTCCATCTCAGCCAATTTTGGTATGATTGATCACAAGAAAGGTGTTAAGAAAGAGCAATACAGTGACAATGAAATGTATAATTTCAGAATGTTTCAAAATTAAACAGTCTTTAGTCGCGTCCACACCATCGGACTTATCTTACTTAGAACCAGTACTACATATGGTTGGTATTAGTGTCGGAACTAAATTGCCAGTGAGAACACGCATCGGTATAAACTTGACTTAAACCGAACGATTTAATGCCGAAGAAGACCAGGGTTAAACCCGGTACTAAAGTTAATACCGATAAGTGTAGACGGTGCAGGGATGCTGTCGGAATTATCTAGTGATCTATTACATACAAGTATTATGCTGTGTGTGTGTGTAGCTGTGCCAATAGTATTGAAAGGCGAGAACAGCAAACTCATCTTATGGTGTTTAACGTGAAATGGACACATTTTAAGAATGCTTGGTCCTATCCACATATCTTGTAAATGTCTATATGAAAACTCTGATATTACATGCATGCATATAATTAATACTTCACATATTTGTTTAAATATCTAGGCTATGTATCTTTTAAATATATACAAAACCCCATTTTTCATATAACTTTTATTATTAAAAATTATCACTTTTTAAAGGTATAAATTGCATAGATATTCACAAGGTAGTTGTGCGTATGTAAAATACATAGTCAGCTAACGGTATTAACCTTATCGGAACTAAGTCGTCGGAACTAAATGCTAATACTGATATTTGTGGATGTTCTGGGGGATTAGTAGAAATATGTTAATTGCGTCGGAATTAAGTCTTGAAGAAATAATACCGGTATTAAATCCAAATGTAAACGCAGCTTAAGAAGCTATTTTGTGGCAAATGTAAATCCTTAAAAACATACAAATAAAATTAACTGCTCAAATCAAAGAAGCATTATTTGGATGGCTATTCAACAAATAATTTTTTTTTCTGTATTTGATTTAAACTGAAAGAGTCATACCTCATATCTATAAATCAAAAGGGTACCCATTTTATTCCATTTTTGGAAAATTTGCTTTATCTTACATTACCTGCATGCAAAGCCAAATGCAGCTCAGGAGAAAGATAGAAACTTTTTGATTAATTTTAAAATAATTGGACAAGAGATCGTTATGACAATACTGCACTAAATAAAAATGAATCCAAGTAATCATCCAAAAAAAAAAATCAAACAAAAAAAGTCATTTATGAAATAAAGCATTTGTTAACTTATCAAATATGAATATTTTCTAAACAGGTATAAAAGTTTTTACAAAATTGTTTTCATTTATTCACTGAATAAGTACCTTTCAACAACTCTCATAATAGATAGAACTGTTGTAGTTATAATTGAAGTCTAGATATTACATCCTGCTACATTTTGCAGACCACTTGTATCTGGCCTACTCCCCTATATATATACAACAATAAAGAGTTACCTCCAGCAAACGATAATATTTCACTGTTTCATCGCTTTAAGGTATCGCTTAAAATTAGGTTGAGCACGTAGAGATATTAAAAGAAAACTTGAAAGCTTGTTAAGATGTATTATGACACTTCACAACAAGGATATTAAAAACAGACGATGAGTCGGGGGAATGCAAACATTTTCTCTACATCTTAATAGGTTATAAATATAATTATAACCTATTATTAGGCTCATGGAAACGCACGTCCCTTCTGGGAAAATTCTAAATTGGTAGATATCGCATCTCCTCCCATTACAGGTTCCCGATGGGTGAGTTTTATGAATGCTTGATTCCACACAGGATGAATCATGATTACACCACACCAAATGTAACAATAACATATCAACGGTGGTTGCCTGTATGACAGATTTTGAACGATATTGGAAATGTCGTAATGATTTAATAAAATGCAATGTGTAGTGACATGAATCATAAAGACTGAAAAAATGAACGATTTCACTGTGATGAAGAGTATGAATAAAGAGGAGACCCTGAGGAGTGCTGTGAATGTGTAGTGCTCTTGAAATTTATTATTCAATCCCAATTGAGCACATATTACATCATGATAAGTTTTAAAATAGTTCAGAGGCTAAGAGAATCTGATATTTAAGTGTTGTATATTTATAGCACAAACTCTATTTAACAAAAGTTTGACAAATTCAGTGATTCAGTTATGATACTAATTCATTTTGACTCTTCAGAATTTAATGCAAATTATAACATTTAAACAAAACTGAATGAGTTTTATAATTTCAACAAAAATTTATTATTTTTAGTATGCTCTGCTTAGAGCCACTATAATTAATAAGTAGTATGAAATTTTGTAAAACCTAGATCTTGGTATTTAATTTGATACATCACATCAAGATCATTAAGATACAAATTCATATGAACATCAAAAGTTATCATACAGTAAAATGTATCGAAAGCAACATTTCTTTTTAATTTTCAGGAGCAAGTTAATGTTTCTTTGAAAACGTCAACAATTGTGGAAGTAATTAAGAGTCAATAAGGAGTTAATGAGCACTCATCACTTTTACATCTTTGTTGTAAGTCTCAAACTGCAAAACTCAATCAAATGTTTCATCAGAAATCTCAAACTGCAATACTCACTAAACATTTTACCAGGGAATACAAAGGAAGTAGAGAATGAAAAAGGTATGTGCACCAAGAACATAAACTCAACAAACAACTTCAATTCAAAAGAAGTTTCCACATAGTCCATAAACTGCCTTTCAGCAAAATGATAAATCCATGTACAATGAAAGAGCAAGATGAAAGAACCACACACATCTGAGCAGGTGACATATTCTAAAAAAACACATTATTTTTTTGAAGAAAGCAAACACACATTTCTATACATCTACGACTATGGTCCCAATTGGTCGTGTCGTACGGTTACAAATTTACATAAAGCGTGATGACATTTTCAAAACGTTTATGAACTTCTTACAGTCTATGGACTCAATTTTGAAAAAATAAAAAATAAAGTTCGTACAAAATGGTCAAATTATCATCAAAACACTTTGTATGAAGTATTGTGACCATAGACTAACCTACAATCAGGAAAAAAGTCGTTGGAACACTCAAGTCTTTTCAGGTGCATTCATCAATTTAAAACACTGGAAATTATAGTAAGAGATGGGTAAAGTTGAAGGCAATAAAGCACTCTTCTCTTCTGACCATCCCTTGACAAAGATGCTCCTTGTGTTCGGATCAACATTTAGTGGGGTACGGGGAAAGCATGCGAAATCAATGACATGCACAGGTTATTGTGCCAAGACTTTTTTCCCTGATTGTAGAATGATACTTAACACATTTCAAAGGTTATCTTAATATTTACTTACCTGCAATTCCCAAGTAGGAACAACAAGGGCAAGGTGATATGAAAGAAAAAAAGAAAAAATATCTCAATTAGCAAAAGCATTAAACATTATTCTAAACAAATATTTTTTACTTAATATAAATATCAAATATACATCCTTGTCAGGAGAACTCCTAAGATGAACTGGCGGAGTTTGCTCTCACGCTTGACCTATGCTGACCTTTAGGTCGGATGAGAGCATTATATAAAGTAGGTAGTTCCAGGCCTTGGTCACGGTTGAGTTCTGGTGAAAGTTTTCTAATATGGATGGCCTCCCGCACTAATATGGGGGAATTCTCTATCCTCACGGTCAAGAACTTTAACGTTGTCCCAGTCGATTTTGTGAGTGGTAGTAGTATTATGTTCAGAAATAGAGGATGGAACCCTGCTGGGGGCAACTAATTTGTGTTCTTTAAGTCGTTGTCCCAATTGTCTACCGGTTTGTCCTATATACAACTCAAGAACTACGGGGTTACAACAACATCTAAACCCCATACCACTCTACGCAAACTTCTTGTGTAGCCTAAAGACCCGGTACCAGTGGAAAATCGCAGTGGTTGTATTTACCAAATACCATGCAGTCAATGTCATAAGTCGTATATTAACGACTTAAAGAACACAAATCAGTTGCCACAGCAGGGTTCCATCTGCTGTTTCTGAACAAAGTACTACTACCACTCACAAAATCGACTATGACAATGTCAAATTCTTGACCGTGAGGATAGAGAATTCCCCGATTAGTGCGGGAGGCCACCCATATTAGAACACTTTCACCAGAACTTAACCGTGACCAAAGCCTGGAACTACCTACTTTATATAATGCTCTCATCCGACCTAAAGGTCAACATAGGTCAAGCGTGAGAAAAAAACTCCGTCAGTTCATCTTAGGAGTTCTCCTGACGAGCATGTGTTTTCACATCGAAATATTGAGGTAAATATTTCACTATCTCATTGTGTTGAAAGACTGTTTAAACTGTATTTGCTGTTTTCTACCAACACGTATGAACATTCATTTGGATAATATAAACATCATTTTCACCATATCAATACGATATCAAATAGTTAAGTAAAGGTATCACATTCAATGCATTATATTTTCATTGAGGGGGCAATCATTGAAGGATTTGTTGTTGTGGTGGTTGTTTTGGTTTTAAAGATCTGTCTCTTTATAAAAATGTCCATTATTTTCATTTGAAACTTGGCGGAAAGTTCCAATTTAAGGTTATGAATTGAACTCATATATTGTAAAGAAAACTCAGTTTAAGATACGGATACAACTCTTGATTAACATAATGCTCTGAAATAATAAATTCTAAATGAATTGTACTTTTCCTATTACCAATTCCAAAACAAAACAGCACCGCAATCACCCATTTAGTATTCCATTTCACAGCTGCTAGGCAATTCAATTCAGGTTTCAATAATTAACATTCAAATCTGTGATTGACTTTCATTGTACTTTTCCCAGTTTTCACACTTTAATCCTAAATATCAGAGCTTCAAGTGAGTCATCAATCATCCCAATTCATTTCTCAACTGTATCACATCTGAGATGACACATTTCTGACATTTTTTAAAAGAAAAAGAAAACACCTAAAAATTGAAAATTATGAAATAAAAATTGTGTGAAGCTTTAAATTAAATTTGGTTTAAAAGGTTGTTAATTTGACATTTTGATATGAAGAAGGATATAGTAAAGAAAAATTATAAGAAACAAAGGCAAGAAATAGTATGACAAGGAAATATAACTGCTTTACAGGGTGTCCCAATAAAAACACAACGAACTTTGAACTTTTACTGTGAGAGAACAGAGCACAATGGTGAGCAAACGTTACAATAATATAATATAGTAGACAATGATTTTAGTTTTGTTCAATTTGGATCTCTGAATCAAAAGTTATTGCACATTTTGTAAAGACCCAAAAAATCTAGCTGGTCTGATTTGTTAATCTGTAAAGATTCACCACTGGTGATGTCATTGGGCATACGTTGAATGGAAATTGCTAAAAACATCAAATGATAGGAGAAGCATCCCTTGAACCCATTTCATGACATAAGGACTCAAAATTTAATGATGATCTGCTGATATTAAGCAGGTTGTTGCGTCTGGTTTAGTCAACCTGCTGCGTCTCCTTGAGAGGCCAGTTGAATCATTAACATACATGAGTTCTTAAACTCCTTTGTCTTCAGTTTTCTTCTGTGGTTTCGGTTAAAGACTTATTATTGGTTGACATTTTTCATTAGAATCCCCCTTTTTTGACTCTTTGGTAGAAATTGTATCCTAAACTACCTGATTATTGCACCAGAAGTAACGGATTCCAGGAATATGAGAGTATCAGGAAAATCCGTCATTTAATTGAAATTTTTTACCTACTTAAAAGTTAAAAAATGAACATTAAAAATCACTTAATGTTAGGGAAAGGTCAGGTAAGATTGGTTTGGATTGATTGCGCTCTGGTTGGTTGCAGAATTCTCTTCATTTCAAGTTTGCATTTCTTCAGCTGGAAGTCTAAACTTACAAATCGGACCAAAGCAGATTTAAAGGGCTTTCTTAAATTCTTCACATCTTTGGACTGGAGTGGTAAAATGAAACGGGACAAAAAGCATGTTGTAGAGTAATTACTCTACTTTTGAAAAACATATATTACTATGATTTAATCTTTGGGCAACTATTATTTAATATTTTTTATTTGCTTGTTACATTAATATTGGGACAAGCTGTAGTATTTAATTACAAGGAGAAAACTGCCAAAATGTAAAATATGCAAAAATCAGTGGAAGGGCAAAAACAAGGCTATCATATTTCAACAAATGTTTTTATAACAATAGAACTAATTCAATGCTGCCTACTTGGAATATATGTGACTGTCCATCCCAAACCAGCCGTTAATGCAGCCTCTTGTCATTTTCACTTTTTAAAATATTTGCAAAGACCATGCTAAGGATTAAAATTACACCTAAATGACCTTCATTTGATTTCAAAAAGTCCAGTTATGATCCGTTAAAGGTTTTCAGGGAGTAAAATGTATTTTTGAGATAAACGCATAAAAGATCAGTAAGCCCTATATTTCTGTTGATTGTCTTCAAAATAGACAAGACATTATTTCATATTTCCAATCATTTTCTTGAAATGAAACTTAGCTGGTGTCTTGAAGTAAGCATAAGAATTGTGAATCTGTCAAAAATCAATTTCTGCAAAATATGACCATGACCTATATTTTCACCTGTAGCGCAAAAGGGAGTTTGCTGCATTGACGGCTCCTTTGAAATGGACAGTCTCATATATGTCCACTAAAACTGAGGATGTTCTTTGTTTTATCCTGAGCAATACAATAATCTCATGACATTTTCATACATAAACGCAGGATATTTTCTCTTTTTAAACAGCCACTATTAATGGAAGTTGAATATTCAATCATCATACGAGCTATTGAATGCCCACGGTCTTTCCATCCTCCAAAGAGCAATTATGGGAAGTCAGTACTTGAATTAAACAGTTTGAGAAAAAATATTCAATTTTTTACTTCCAAAATGGAAATGATGATATTCTATACTGCTGTTGATTAAAAGTCAACATGCCTTTACCTTTATAACCCCTCGAGGAAAAATTTTCATCATTACGTCTAGACCTGGGCAAGACAAAAGCAATTTATCGGATGTAATAAATTTCCATATGGAGGCATACCACAGATCAATATAAAATTATTTCCAAAGTCTTCTACTTATTCAGCTTTTATTTCTGTTGATTTTATATCTTGAAAGAAAAATTACATACAACGAAGGTTTTCTTAACTTGTTTACTTTATTACTGAAACGAAACAGCTGCCCTTTAGATATTTTCAATAACACAAATATGTTTTTCTAGAAAATATGGATTCCTAATTTTGTAAGATGGATATGAAAATACTATTTTCAAAATCATTTCAAGAAACAGTGACTTCTAATACCTAAATATCCAATGTTGAGTGGTCAGAAAAATCAAAAGTCCATTCTGCCAAATTCAACAATAACAACAACAAAGTAAAAAGAAAACATTTAACACATTTAGCTATATTTCACCATTATAAATGTTCTATTATGTACATAAAGAAAATGGGAAATTAGGAAATAACTGAATTAAAAGAAGCCATTCTCATTTAATTTTTCTGACATGTGACACTTGCAAATGTTCTAATCTAAATAAACACGAAGGAAATTGGGAAATATCAAATAAATTAATAAAAGTCCTTTTCATTTGATTTTTCCGATATGTGGCAATTGCAAATGTTCTATAATTTTGTTAAAACAAAGATGATAAGTGTACAGCGCTAGTAATAATGGCCAAATGTACATAAATTTACCTAAAGGTATGCTCCTTCTCACAATATATTTGGTCTAACTTTCAAAACATTGTTTCAAGTACTATTATTTTTAATCTGTATTATCAAGTGTAAAAGTGTCAATCAAAATTGAATACCAGGTATCATCTCATTATGGTTAAGGTAGCTCTAACGGCTATGGTGTCCTGCACAGAATGTGTTCAAAATTTCACAGAATGTGCAGAATGATGAAAAAATTTGTATTCCAAATTTTGATTATTTTCTGTCGAAGCGTTTTTTAGTTCCGCTATTTTTTATTTTCCAATTTCCCATAGACTTTGTACATGACAAATTTGGCTTCCATAAAATTTCACCAAATTTGTCAAACTTCTGAAAAAAATACTATTTACAAAATATTTTTTTCTGTGGCAGTGGTTCACAAATGAAACCATTTTTTTCTTTGCATTGCAAACTGTCCACAGATTGTCATAAATTTCTTTCATCATTTACAAATGGGAAACTTCTAATGTTTCTACTTCCCGAATTTTATTGTGTTAATTTCTAGAAACACTGAATAGCCAGATTTCTCAGAATTTTCATTATACTTCCCATGCTTCAATTTTAACAAACACGGTGTCAAATGAAAGCTTATTAAATTTGCAACAATCTCTCGTTGGTTTTTAAAATTAAACTGTTTCCAGAAAAATTTTATGTGTTTGAAAATATGCCTAAATATTAGAGCTAAAAACTCATTTTTCTTGATAATAAAACACTTTATGGCAAAAAGCCCACGAGAGAATTTAGCTATTGTGATTCTTCACCAGCCCCTAAAATTTGAAAGTCATAGCACATTCCCTCTTGACATGAAAAAATGTTAGGGAATTTTCAGAAAATAAAGAAAACACAAGAAATTGACCGAATATTATAAAACTTAAGAAATGTTACCATTCCAATGTTTTCTTTAAAGGGAAATAGGTTACAGTTACCATTCCCAAAAACTATTCACTTTATAGTTAATTTTTTTGACATGTGTAAATAGTCAATAATAAAGAGTGCCTATCTTTATTTTTGAGCAATTGCATAATTGCTGTTATTCAAATGTTGTATTAAGTATCAGTTGTTAATTTCAATAAATGTTGTCTAAACCCCTCAACAGAAATATCACCGATGTCAATCAAGAAACATATTGATTTGTAATAAGGGGCAGGTGTGTCAAAGCATTTGTAGAAAAACAACTATAAATTGACATACCCACATGACAGCCAAAGATTTCAATTATATTACATCTCTATAAACAGAACCAAATTAACAAGTATTTTTCGATTAGTTTGTTTGAATGTCAAGTCTTTTAAAACACTCCCTGGCTGTCACTTGGTGGGCAGTTTTATTGTATATTATCCTTTCTAGTATTAAGAAGAAATCCATATGTTTCACTCAAGACCTTGCATTAAGAGATACAAATCAAATTCACTCACACAAACAACATGTTTGCTGTAAATAAAAGAATTTGGTACTTTGAAACTGTCAATATTCTTGTGGCATGATAAGAAATCTTGGGGCAGTGCACTTAAATGGTCAATGTTTACATAAAAAACAAGATTTACTACATAAAGTGAATAAAAAAGATGGTCAATACTTTCGGAACTGATAATTTCAACAAGACTGGACATGTAGAAATGTTCTTTAAAAACAAAATTTGGATTTACATAAACTTATTGTATTTAAAAAAAAAAATAGCACAAGTCGATGATATATCAAATACCACCTTTAAAATGATCTATTAGAATATGTTACAAGTTCCTTAGTGCCATACCTACTTAATTATCTATGGGGAAAGGATCTTAGACCTAGCATGAAAATTATATGTATGTTACAAAATAATTCAACAATATTATTTAATTCATGATTTGGATGTACATTTTGCATTTAAAATCTGACTTAAATCACACTTATAAAAGATGAGGACATTGTAGTTACATCAAAAATCAATGTAATGCATTCTTAAGAGAGGTTATCTGTAATTATCAACCCAAAATTTTAAATAGTGGCCAACCTCAAAAAATAGATTTCCTTCATATTAATGTCAATGATAGACCTTTACCTGAAACTAACACACATGACTAATTTTTTGAAAAATGC
>JXSR01S043282.1:5134-21926 GCA_000969725.1 Ophiothrix spiculata | reverse complement strand
GAGTTTATGATTTTGTATGTTTTTCATGAGTTATTAGTAGTCGAAATTTCAACATTTCTCTAACCAAAGTTGCACGGTTTATCGAAGAATGAGCCTTAGCCTTATCCGGGAAATTAGAGAATGGGAGGTGAAACTGACGGAATAAAAAGCGCGCCTATCCCAAAGGGTTGATTCGCTGCAATAATAGCAAATCACCCATTTATTGCAGCAAATTTGCTCTATTTTGTAAATGATGGGAAGATTTTTCTGACCAGGAGAATAAAATGCTGTTGATTTTCATAGAGCGCCTTATGTTTTATTCAGAGTCTTGTTGATATACATCGATCGACGCACAGTCTTGACACGCGCGATGCTCAAGGAATAGCGCGTGTAAAAGACTGCGCGTCGATGGGCATCGATCGATGGAAATCGACAGACTCTGAATAAACCAGGGGGGTAGGACATGACGTCATGAGATTCTGAAACTCCCATTCAAAAAACTTGAATTTTAACTAACGCTCAAAAATTTCATTTTATGCCCTTACTTAGTGTATTAACATGTGCTGATTTCAAAACCGTTGGGGTTGGAACTTCAACCCCAGAAAACTAAAAAGATATTCTGAATGTTTTGAAGAACTACTTCTCTTGTTATTTACGCATTGAAATATACGGGCGATACCACGGATGAATACGAATCAAATCTGAGTAAACAGTCTGGGTAAACAGGCAATTTATTACGCAGCCACCCTCCTCTGGAATAAACCAAAAGTCGTCTGCACAGACAACAATTGCTATAAATATTAAATTATCTCTAAATGTGTATTTTACAGACACCGAGGCCCCAAATATCGATTGTCCTGAAGTCCAATTCGCCGAGACAGATCCGAATCAACCATTCGCTACCGTTGTCTATAACGTATATTCCTCCGACAACTCACAGCAAAACCGGTCAGTGAATTGTACGAAGAGCTCCGGGAGTCGATTTGATATTGGTGAAACTGTTGTGTCTTGTACAGCATTCGATGGAGCAGCCAACAAAGCCATATGTAATTTTACTGTGCATGTCAAAGGTACCTTCAGTTCCTTAATTTAAGCGCATATATTGAGTTTTTCACTCAAAACTGCAGTGGGGGTGTCAGGATAACTTCCCCTGCACGTGGACCTCATGACTTGAGGTTAAAGAATCTGCGATTTTTGCGGGAAGATTTTTTTCTACCTTCAGTCCCTAGATATGAAGTGCATATATTAATTTAAAAAGCCAGTGCGCACTAGCATTACTCTAATTGATTTATTTGCGCTAATACATTTCGTTACATGGTTAATAGATTATTAAGACACTATTGGCAACTAAAGATCTTACCCTTAAATAACCCGGTTAAAAACAAAACTTAAAACTATTATACACATCGGAACACAGTTTTGTCAATAATCATAAATCACAAACAATACAAAACAAAATTAACAATTATTTGACTTTCAAGGAAAGCATATTTTTTAACTAATTGTTCCAAGTATACCGTATTTCCGCACATCTTGTTTTCCTCACTAAAATGTACAATGTGGTTAAGAGAATTATAATTCCTAAGATTGATATTCTTCTAACCTCAATTCTAGACCTCCTTAGAAATATAATGTGAAAAAAATTACCTCCTTCGACCGCAAAATTCGGACCCAGGACGTTTCTAGACTGACTCCGCAGTCGCCAAATAGCTGAGGGCGCCATACTTCCGGTTCCGGTCTGGCTATTCGTCACTGGCCAGCACAGGGCACAACGCAGTGATCAGTGCGCCCGGACGGTCGACGACGCAGGATACAGTCTAGGACGTTTCGCATCCTGATCCAAAGTCAAGCAACTTCTCTGTGCGCAGGTGACACGAATATAAGAGACTCGTCTCATGTTTCACGCGTAACCCGCGCATCAGTTTTTATGTCACGCGTGCGAGTGAAAATTGCCTTTTGCTGGCGAATGAACAAAAGTCTGTGAAGGAACAATTTATACAGGATATATGCAACAGTTTTCAGTCGCAGAATTGATTTAGTGTTAAAATGTTATTACCTCAGGGTTATTTTACAATAATAAGTACCAAAGTACCTATGACATGCGTTGTCTTTGGTACAGAAGATAAAAAATATCATTACCTCTGTTTTAGTGTTTCAGCAGAAAATATACATTATTAGCTTTTAAAAACCTTTCCTATGATATCATAGCAAGTATATTCAATTGCTTTAAATAAATTTTACTCTGAATCTTTGCTTCCGCGTATATTTTTCTCCTGCAATAATTTTTTTTTTATGTTGATCATTTACAGATACTGAAGCTCCTGTCATTTTTTGTCCAAAGAATCAAAATCAAATCACAGATATAAAAACGGTTTATGCAGCAGTGTTTTTTTAACGCAAATGCAACGGACAACTCGCAGCATATTCCCTTGGTATCCTGTACCAACAAGTCAGGGAGTCCCTTTGCGATCGGGGAAACTAATGTCACTTGTACAGCAGTCGATGGTGCAGGAAACTCTGCAACTTGTCAATTTGTTGTGTCTGTGACAGGTAACGTATTGCTTTGCTAAAAAATACTGAGATATCTAGCAATAGCATTTAAAGACCTATGCTCGAAACTAGTCCTTTAAGATTCTTTTTATCTGGTTGCGTATGTGGTGTTGTGCCTTTTGCAGTGGTTTTTAAGGTGGCCTAGCACAGATAGAATTCCTCTATTTAATTTTCTTATTTTTTGATATATGGTGTTTTTATGTGTGCTAATCACATTTCTGAAATAAAAAAGGGGGTCACCGACTTAGTTTTTGAGAAAAATCCTTTTTAAAAAGGGTATGTATTACCACTTTTTACCATCGACGTCTATGGTAAAATCGGCTCTATTTTTTAAAACCGGCTCTATTTTTTCTCTCTTTTTCAAATATGTATTGGTCCTTGTATAGTTCTTTAAAAAAAACGTAATAAAAAATATGGTCACCGACTTACTTTTTGATATACAAAGCAAATTAAGGCAAACAAATTCCATTTTCTTTAGCAGTGACTAGTCCCTTAAGCACTGTGCACTTTGGGTCCTGCGCCGTCAGGAGCAACGCGCATGGTCTTATGCGTGAATATAAAAATGACGCACGTGTAAGGTCGCGTTTTATTGAAGCGCAAGATACAGTACGCCAAAAAGTACGCTAAAAGCCCGGGATAAATACTTTGAAACTGTGTCCAACACCGCTGATATCAGCTCAATCGTGTCCGACACCGCATCTGTGCTAGGCTACCTTAACACCCTTGTCACATAACCAACGGTCGCCGACCGTTATCGAGTAAGCCGAAGGAAGCCGCAACGCCGGTATGACATCGGTATGACACCGGTGAATGCTTGCGAGCTCTTGCAATACCCGGTCGGTCACCGGTCGGACTGCGATGGTTAATAGACCATAACTGAAGACATCGTATACACGCTGCAAGGTTTTAACTCAGAAGTCTATTCTTGCGACATGCTTATCTACGGCTTACGGATACCGGTCGGTGTTCGGTCGGACACTGGCCGGCGTCCGATCGGTGTCCGCTGAAATCTTCCTGTTAGGACACCGTAAACACATTGTAACCTCACCGCAAGCTTATGTCATGAGGGTATAACGATATATATGACTGGCTTTCAAAGCGAGGATTTTAAAATTTCATGTGCGCAATCAACTTTCTGATATATCATATTAACGCTAACTATGCTTTGTCATCCCTCATTTTAATACAGGACCCAAGATAAAAGGTGGTTTTACTGCTTATATGAGCGCAAATTCCAGAGAATTCTACGGATATCGATATCAGTGGGGTTCTGACCAGAATACGGATATCATTCTGAATTTCATCAGCATGTTTTGCAACCTTGATAAAGGACTCGGTTTTTGTAACCAGAAATTAATCATATCGACTGCATCCTACCCATTTAACGAGTATTACGAACTCGTTGGAAGTTATTTGAAATTTGACGCCTCTGCGGATAAAATGATTAACAGATGGGGTGTTGAAACTGTTAGTGACGGACAAATTGATGTTGTAGTTGCTACTGGAATGTCGCCAGATGAATCAGGCGTCTATCAGGTTGCATCTTTACATTTCATTTTGACACAAAACACAGCGCATCGAACATGGAGCGGGTTTTCAGGACAGATGTGCAAGAGAGATCAAACAGAATGCAATGAGGAAACGTTTGTCCTTGGAGACAAAATGGCCACATCATTTCGTTATTTGCTCGCGGGATATACCAGCTATAGCTCAAAATGGAAGAGTGATTCTATAAATAATTTATATATCTGGAGCTCTATATAATCATTCTTGAAAACATCGATCTCTGCAAATATTTCAGAACGCCTAAAATGTAACAATTTATAAACTATTGACACTATTTGTCCAGAGTAAGAATTTAGAAAAGTGTATTCTTAACACCACTGTTTTACGGGTTCATTTAATAATTTTTTGACAAAAATGCACTGTTATATACAGGCCCTTAAAGTGTTTAAATTAGTTCTGGAATTGGGTGTTGATCTGTATTATTTTTTCCAACATTATATCTCAAAAAATGCTCATTGTAGAGCAGAAATTATCATTTTTAGCCCATATTTGGCAATTTCAGTATTGGAGGCGCTATTCATTTTTGAAATTAATTATATGCACATTGCATAAATTAAATATTTGTTGTGTGAATTTAACATGAATAAAATTTAGGGTCTCCTCTACCAAATGCATGTGTCAAATGTCAAAACTAAGAGTCATAGATTCTTAAAACCTGGAAACTTGATTTATAGAAATAGCGCCACCGATAATGTGCCTTTAACATTAAACGGCTATATATTATTAGGCTCATTCCAGTGGAAACTGAACCTTTTTTGATTTCAAGCAAAAAATCAGCTTTTTTATTCGACCACATAGACATGTTTTTCAGTCATACATTTGTTACTTGGTACGTGAGAAGTATTTTCCAATCAGAAATTGTAAAGTTCGTGCATGAATGAGCACATGTTTTGTTTCAAAAATGTCACAAACATTACCAAAAAGTTACACCAAAATGTCACAAACGTTACCAAACGTTACAACACAAAACAATGCATTAAAATAAATCCTGGCGATATAATGTTCTATAACTTTCATGAAATATTTGTAAATATGTTTCCCATAATCGGTGTAAGGCGCAATAAAAAATCGTTGACACTTTGTTAAGAGCAAAAAACCATTTCCGTGCGCGGTCACAAACGTTACTGAACGTTACATGGACTTTACTCAGAATTTTGGCAATTGATTTAATTATCAAACATCTACATGTCTTGACCCCACCAGTGAGCACCACTATCAACAACAAACTCGTTGATATAATCTTTATGCTAGGTTCTTTGGCCATTTAAAAGTGAAATTTCCCAATTTTTCGGTCACAAACGTTACTTTGGAATGAGCCATTAGTGATCAAAAACTGGTGTCTTTTCTTCATCTAAAGCCTGGGCCCACTTCGTATGCTTTCGCGATGCATTCCGATGTATTCCAGAGCATAGCGAAAGCATCGGCAGGGCATGAAATGTGTACTTGCATTTAAATGTATCAAATATGTTTGAGGATTTTGGGGGATTGTTTTAACTTTTTAACCCTCGAAAATGTGTGCCAAAATGATTTTTACTTTTTAAAGCTTTCTCAGAATTTGGAATATTATTTTTGCGTATTGTGGGAGTGATTGACTGGAAAAGGGTGATTGGGTGGGAGCATTCCTAGTGGTTCCACTGCAATGTTTATGTCTCGAATGCTTCGGGAGAGCATCGCGAATGGTTCACCGACGAATTGCCGTGACGTCAACGTGACGTCCCGACATCGGGAGGACATCTTGACAAATTTTTCATTACAAGTGCATCCTGAGAAATTTCAATGCTAGCATTGAAATTTATTTGACAATTCTGAAGGTGCATTTTAATCCCTCTTAAAACCTCTCTAAATTTGATCTCTTCGCAAATGCAACGTGGGTCCATTGCCGATGCTTTCACGATGTCAGGCCAACGTCGCGGGGATGCTTCGGCGAACTTTTCGCGATGTTCTCTCGAAGCATCGAGACATAATCATGATCATCGCCGCAACATCGCAAAAACACCTGGATAGCATCGACGTCGTTTCCTAATTTGAACGCATCGGCGATGCTTTCAAGATACGCTCGCGGGATCACGATCATTCCCGCTATATCGACGATGCATTGAAGTGCATCGCGAAAATATAGGGAGCATATTGGGGGCCAGGCCATCATGCTTCTCACTAGAAAAATGAAGATTTTTAGCCTGTAAGAGAGCCTGCAAATTAATTCTGACGCTTCGATTCAAGATAGCCTTGAATATCTCACTTGATAGAGCATCCATTTAACGGGAAGTACCAGATTAAAATTCTGGTCTAGGCTTGTTTTTCTTTAAGTGTCAGCTTCTTTATTATGAAGTCTTGGATTGAATAAAGAATTCCGCTCGTTTCATTTCGCGAACTAATATTAATGTTTGTCTATTTTGATAATTGTTTAAATAAAAAAACCGTTAGGTTTAGTCTCAATCTTACAAGGTCTTAATACTGCTCGTAATCAATCTGTTTTGCATCCTGGGATAGACGATGTATATATAAGCTCTTTATACAAACTAGTGGGGTCGCTAAACGAAGACTAGCTGGGTCGCTGGATGAAGACTAGCGGGGTCGCTGGACGAAGACAGGGGTCACTCCGAGATTTAGATAAAGTATTGTAGTTCCGACACCTTTCGTGATTAATTTAGATTTGCGCATAATCTAAATTTGTTGTGTTTCCAATAATATACTTCAACCTTTTTGCTGGAAAAAAGACATCAAATATTGTGGGTCTTTTCTTTACTTTACGCTTCTGAACTTAGGAAGTCAAATCTTTAACAAAGAATATAAAGTTTAGTAAACTTCATCATTTGAATGTTCACTCCAGGTACAAGCACTACATGTTATCTAAATTTTGCGTTATGAAATGACAATATTTGATCACTATCTTGGCAGATCAATGGAAAAAAATGCAAAAAAGAGCTATACACTATAGACATATTTGAGAAACGAATTTATGCATGTAAGTTGTCAACAAGATTTACACCTTAATTAGGTTTGTAGTGTAAACTCCAAAGCTTGAAAAACTCCATTTTTGCTTTTTAGCCGTTGACTCCAACTGTTATTCCCATGCAGGTAAACGCCATATTTATGTCATCACTTCTTTCTTGGAATGCCACACTTGGAATGAAGGCTTAACAGAATAATGAAAAAATAAATGAAAGACTTTTTCGTTAAAATAATTAATTTTTGACAAAAACATTTTTCGACATTACGTCACGGTAATTATGAGTGTAAAGAGACATGTTGTGGCCTGCATACATCACTGTCCTCAGGAGCATTATTGGCGTTGTAATTTGTTTAATTACATATTTGAAGCTCTACCAAAATATAAATTAAACCGGTTCATGTGATTGAAATTGTGTCGTTTATAACAAAAGGGCCAAAAAGAAGTTTCTGTATCAATACTGAATCAAAGCTTAACTCAAGATTCGAAAAAAAAAGGAATGAAGAAACGCATTATTTCAAAGATTTTAATTCAAAATTTGAATGAAAATCTCAACTCCAACTAAGAAAATATTAATCCTGAAATCGAATATTAATGCCAATTGTCCATTCCGGTTATAATCATTATTATTAATATTTAATTGAAAGGTGTGTGCAACACCTGGCCAGCAATAAATGGATTTTTGCGACAATTATTGTTCTCTGTTGTTAACCCCACGAGAGCACTGATTTTATATATATTAATTTTCCCAATATTTCCGCAACAGGTTTAACCAATTACATACCGACGTATTATCAGTGTTGTTCCCTACATCTTAGAAATCTTGCGTCTAGATTTTTGCGAATTACCTTGGCGGGATGTTTGACGCGATGATATAGTAGGCTACATTAAGCCGCCTGTATTTCGCATAAATATCAAAGCAGTTTACACGTGTTGAATAAGAATGATAGATTGGACTCCGGCATGACAGAGAAGAATGTTATTGCCGCACAGTAGTATACTACACAATCATGACAGGTAACTATTATATGCTTACACCGGAAACATCATCTGTTGAACGTTGTTAACATTATACATCACCGAATGACATCCTTTGCGACATAAAGTGAACTACCTGTTTCTATGGTACTAAATATTGAATATTGCCGAACTTGCTGCTGATTCTATTGCAACTTGAACCTTAGGAGACAAAGATGATATGATTGTGGTCTCAGTCGACGAACTTTGGTAGAGTTTACTTGTATTGCATCGTGCTTTTAAACGCTCTGATCGTCTGCTGCGTACTTGTTTGTATGTGTGTGTTTTTCGCGCCAAAAGAAATCAACATATCTGATGCAGGGGCAAGTTACATAACACACTCCAGCTCAATGGTCTTAAACTATCTTAAAAGATATTTACCACGCATTTAATGTGCTTTTCAAACCCTCACTATCTTAACGGCTCTCCAGGAAGTACAAAAGCTGTCACTTGCTAACCTCCTTTTAATTACACGTATCTTTTTTTATCACCGCTGGGCATAACGTGAAGAAGTTTGATAGCTTAGCAACGTTTTATTATTTGCAAGTATATACTTTGATTGAAATCAAATGTTCAAGCTAGATATCCCATAAGATTATCCAAAATTCTTAAGGAATATTGTTTTTGATACAACAAGTGGATGAGCATGGTGTCAATCTACGAGTTGGTTTAATTTTACTAATGGCTGTATGATTCTATGAGAGATGGAAAATGTACTACATAGACGTGTTCTCAAAGGAATAAATTAAGGAATATTATTCTCATATCATGAAACGTGATGCGTTGTCTTTTGAATTGGCAAGTTTTCCTTTCCTTCAGCAATGAGTGATGCTAGGATAATGACTTTGGAAAGCGTAGACAATCGTCGTGTTGCTATTGGCAGTGATCTGTAATTTAACCATGGAAATTATTATGATCCTTGCATTGTAAAATATTCAATTGGTGAATAAAAACTATGAACTGATATCTCGCGAAACAGTGATTCTTGTGTTGTTCGTGACATTTTAGTAGAGGACATTTCCAGATAATCTTATGTACGTTTCTACTGGTACGGGACATAATAACGGAAGTAAGATGAACAGCCAGGTCAGCAGTAGTACCGGAAGTAGTGGAGGATATAAACCTCTTGGGAAGATGTCGAGTAATAGCAAACTATTGAAACAAAGGTTAAGTGTTCCTCATATTTACCAACAGAAACAGGGCGTCGTTCAAGTGGAACTTAATGAGGTAAGTAAATTTTCAACGAAATTTTTAACCCTAACATTCTTTACTACTAACACTTGGATATTCAAATATATGTGTCAAAAATTAATGGTTTTCATCGGGATTCGACCCCCGGGACCTCTAACCACACACCAATCCCATTTCCGACATTCTTAAGATGCCCAATAACAAGTTTTTGTTCAGAAAACTCAATCACACTCGCAGACGACTTTAGCGTGTGAGGTCAAAGTTGACCAGTGGTTAGCACCGTTTCCGGTGTTTCTTAGGAAATGATGATTTTGGATGCTTCCAGTGTCTGTTTTCGTCTAAAAATCATCCGAGCAGCCGATTCGTATATATATGCAGTGGTCTAAATAATGACAAAATTTTAAAAGTGAAATACTGAACGATCAGGTTTACTGTAATTTGTCATAATGGTTCAAAATAGATGGTTTAATCTCGGGGGTTCGATGGCGTGTTAATTCCACAGCCGTCGTTAAAAAGCGATGACACGATGGTGATTCACGGCGACGTTTCTTACATTAAAACACAGTAAATACGTCATACTTTCTATATATTGATAATTTTAATGTAAAGCTATATGTCTAACATTACATCTGCCTTCTACAAAAATCTTTTATTTGATTTTATACGCATTCATTAACATGTTTGAGATGTCTGCTTTTTTTTTGACTTCCGCAATTGATGTCTCAATTGTTTTACTGTTCTTGCCATACGCTCAGTTAGAATACATATGGTCTATGCTATTTAAGAGCAATGACATGATATCTAGTCTTCTTAGAAAACATATGTCAATGTAGAATTTGAAAATGTTTTTCTTAGTTTGACTCTTGTCTTTGTATGTATGATGTATCAGTTTACAATGTTTGCTGTACTGTTGAAGTAATTCTTTGTGTTTTAATAGTAGCCTATCACACAAATTATTGTGTCTATCAACCTTTATTCCTGGTATTTTGATATCGTTTTTGTCTGTGATGTAAAATACAGATGATAAATTCTACCTTTTCAATTGAATACGCCAGAATAAGAACATCCCAACTCCAATACAGGGTGTATCAAAATGATTAGTACTCAGAATAAATAAATGTAAAAAAATACTTCCCGTTCCATTTTGAAACTTTGAATTATCTGAATTGGTAGTACATTTCTTTGTCTTTAATTTGCAAAAAGAATGAGAGCATTTTGTCTTTTCGTTTCCAAGAACGGGAGGATTCCGTGAAGGCACCAGTTTTGAAAACTCGCCACGGATTTGATATGTTGCCTTTCCATTTCAATGAAAACATAAATGTATAACTCCGTATGCAAGAGATTGTAATTTATATTTTCTACCTGAAAATATTATTTTACTTTCAAAATTGCCAAAATCTGACGTTGAAAGCTTTGTTTGACTTCTCATTCCATGAAGAAAGAACTTAATGATTATACTAAATACTTGCTATTGATTAAATAAAAAATGTTTTATCTTTTTAATGAAAATACCTCCTGTCTTTGTTTAAATTAAATAAAGATGTCTCTTTATAATTTTTTTCACAAAATAAGTTCAGGGCAGTAAATAATTTGCAGAAATGCTTAATCTATTAAAATATTTATAGGTATCTATTTGCAATAATATGCTATTGCATGCTTCTGATTGTCATTTAACGATAACTTTCACATGTTGAAAATTGGCCAATCATGCACTTATACGGAACTCGATTCAATTTGAAAATTGCCTTGCAAAAAGCACCACACAACATTCACTGTGCCCGTTTCCTGATAATTTGTGGCTTTTGATGCCGTATGAGAAACGATTTTACTTCAAATATCTTGGGCTGTTCCACTTGACTTATCACATATAAACACTTACACTTTGGATATGTTGCTTTGGCATAAGCTATTTATTTCCCGTGGCGAGTTTTTAAAAAGAGATAGTTTCTTCTAACTGACGTAAACTCCGATTGCGTGCATCAATTTTCAAAATTATTGAAAGCTATTGAATCGGTCTTTTTATATCCGTGAAAAAAATATACTAGCATTTATAGATTTTGTGTAAAAAATTCACAAAGTTGAGTACTAATCATTTTGATACACCCTGTAGCTCCATTCTGTTAAGTTATGTTAAATATAAATGATCTCTGAAAATGCTTTCCAATCACTAGAAACCATTTCCATGTCTTTATCCCAATCATAGTGTCACATTTGACCTTGTAGTTGACTTTGTTAGACATTGTTAGATAATTTTCCTAGCATATAGTTGCAGAGGGGAGTTCATGGAGTTGGGATGTTCTTGTAATGGCTGTTTAAATATAGCAACTATGTACTATAACAATTATCTAACAATGTCTAAAAAAGTCAACTACAAGGTCAAATGTGACACTATGATTAGGATATTGACATGGAAATGCTATGTTCGTGATGTGAAAGCATTTTCAGAAATGTGTATGCATTTATATTATATAAATATAGTTAACAGAAGGGAGCTATTGGAGTTGGGATATTCTTATTCTGGCGTATTCAATTATCAACTTACATTAATGTGTATGTGCATTTAATTAATCGAAAGGTGTGGGTGCAACACCTGGCATTATTGGATTTTGCAACAAGTGTTGTTCTCGTTTAATCATCCTCGCGTGTTTTCCCAATATTTCTGTAGAAGTTCAATAGTGCAATGTTTCAATAGTTTTGCTAATTTATTTCTGATTTCTGATTTATTTCAATATTATAGATATATGCTTACATAATGCTAAATACATGCGAGCATAAACATTTTCATTGTTGTTTCTTATCCAGTTCCATATATCTGAGATATCTGTAATTTGTGCAATTTAACTTGGCATGATTTTTAACCCGACATTAAACTATTACTGATCTCATGATCTACTACTATGCTAAGCATATCAAAGCACATTGCAAGTGCTGAATGAGAATGAAGAAAAATGTCTTTGGAATGACAGAGAACAATGCAATCACGACACAGTATATGTGATGCCTCACCCCGAAAGGGGGGGGGACTTTGAAGATGATATCAATTTTGATTTTATCATTTAATCTGTTACAGCATTTTCTAAACTTTAAAATTATACCTTACTTGTTGAAATTGATCAAGGCGATCAAATTTTACAACAGAAAATCTGCTGGAAATTCTTATTATTTTCTTTATTTTTGGCTACCTATTTTCACCAGTTTCTCGAAAAGTGTTCTGTCGCAAAGTCCCCCTTTTCGGGGTGAGTCATCACATATGTGCAATCACGACAGGGTAACCATTACGCTTACACCGGAAACATCATCTGTTGAACGCTATTAATGAACGCTGTTAACGTATATATATCAGAATGACATACTTCGCGATATAAAGTGAGCTAACTGTTTCCATAGTACCAAATATTGAATATCACCTAACATGCAGTTTTAATGCTATTTTAACTTGAGGAGACAATAGAGTACAATCCTGAGATAGGAGATAATGCTGCATCTACATTTGTAACTGATATCAGATTTATCCATGTCAGTCAACGATCTCGGATATGTAGTATTACACTTTGTATTGAAGCATCTGATCGTCTGTTGCGTATTGGAATTTCTTCCCGCCAAAAAATAAATCACCATATCTGAGGACTTAGCTACATGCCATGTTCTCCATCAGTGATCTTAAAGTATTATACCAGACACTTGATGCTTTTACAACGTCTTGAAGTCCCACCGGCTCCCCAGGAGATATTAAACATGTTAAATATTCTCTTTAATTGATACCCATCTTTTGATCATCTTGGTATTGCCGTTGGACATAACGTGTGGAGGGTTTTGATCGCTGAGTAACTTTTTATTGCTTGCACGTATTTGCTGTAATTAAAATTATATATTGTAGCTAAACATCCCATAGGATTGTCAGAAATTGCTCAGGAATTATCAGGGAATATTGTCTTTTGACACAACAAGTGGATATACTTTATGTTATCGAATCGCGTATTTGTTTAATTTTACTAATGGATGTTTAGGAGAAAATGTACTACATTTAGTCGTGTTCTCGACGGAATAAATCAAGGAATATTATTCTTATATCATAAAACGTGATGCATTGTCTTTTGAATTGACAAGTTTTCCTTTCCTTTCGCTAGTGGATGATGTTAGGATAATAACGAGTTTGCAGTGATCTTGGAAACCGTAAACAGCCTTCAAGTTGTGACATTGTTACATATTGCTGAACAGTTTGATGGTTAATTTATTATTTATATAATTTGAATATATAAATTATATATTGAACGCCGATGATATAAGATAATTGTTATTCATATAATTTGAATATGGAAATTATATATTGAACGCCGCTGATATAAGATAATTTCACCATAAACAGTGTTTCTTATATATTTTAATGACCTTTTAGTAGAGGTCACTTCCAACGAATCTTATGTATGTTTCTACTAGTACGGGACATAATAACGGAAGTAAAATGAACCAAGTTAGTAGTAGTACCGGAAGTAGCAGAGGGTATAAACCTCTTGCGAAGATGTCGAGCAATAGCAAGTTATTGAAACAACGGTTAAGTACACATCACGCTTACCAACAGAAAGAGGGCATTGTTCAAGTTGAACTAAATGAGGTAAGTAAATATTTCACGACCTTTTAAACTTTCTCAATTCAAAACACAACATATTAAAGTGTTTATAAATCAAAACACTTGCGATGAATTTATTTGTTTATTTATTGATCTTATTTCACGTTGACGCGTATGTTCATAACGTGTATGTTCGTAACTTGTATGATCGTAACGTGTATGTTCGTAACGTGTATGTTCGTACCGTGTATGTTCGTATCGTGTATGTTTGTAACGTTGATGATCGTAACGTGTATGTCCGTAACGTGTATGATCGTAACGTGTATGTTCGTAACGTGTATGATCGTAACGTGTATGTTCATACCGTGTATGTTCGTAACGTGTATGTTTGTCACGTGCCGTGACAAACATACCGTGTATGTTTGTCACGTGTCGTGACACGTTGACGTGTATGTTCGTAACGTATATGTACGATGTAAGCCTCTTTTACCGGAGAGCGTCGCATCTGTGTCCAAAAATGACATTTGTTTTCATTAATTGTCTATTTCTTCCAGTCTTTGCAGTATCACTGTATCGGTTTAGTTAAAAGTGACCTTATTATTAATTTATGGTTAGTCTAGTGCTTTATGGATGGGTCTTGAAGTTTTATTACTAAAGTTCGGAAATTCTATTACTCTGTCATGACCGCGCGTGTCCCCTACTGACTAACATTGATATTACGTAATGTAACAAACAAGTTGTGCAATTTCAAGTCAATACAACTGTTCAACTGGTTCAAATGTTTCATTCATAAAATTGGAGTAATTTATTAGAAAATATCTTAATACAGATTATTTCTAGCCATCTGATTATTAGTAAATAAATCAAGATACAGTATTTCACCTCGAACTTTCAGATCTTTTGAGACTTCAGATAGAAATAATTATATACATAGGGATAAATACACTTTACTTTAATCACAATTTCTTTTGTATATTCTAATTCTTTTACATGATGCCCAATACGCAGAAACACATTTTTAAAAATTTAAATGGAAATATTCGATACACAATCCCTCAAATAACATTCGTCCCGATGGTTACGCGCAAAAATACGTTAAACGTAAGTTATTTTATATGTTATGGTTACTTTAATAACTTTACTTTAATAACCATTTCTTTTGTATATTCTAATTCTTTTACATGATGCCCAACATGCAGAAACATTGTTTTAAACAAATTAAAGTGAAATATTTGATACACAATCCCTCAAATAACATTCGTCCCGATGGTTACGCGCAAAAATACGTTAAACGTAAGTTATTCTATATGTTATGGGTAAAAATCATTTTATGTTGGTGATTTACTACTTAAATATATTGAACACCTTAAAGTGTATTAGTTTTGAAGGATAAAATGATGTCCCTGCATTTTGCTCCATCTCTACATGGAGTAGACACGTTGCCTTTTTGAGTGCGCCAGCGTTACATTACCCGTCTACTTCGATAGATTTGCACACAAATAACTTAGCATCTAAAAAGATTTAGGCATGACAGTTTGATTCAGTCGATCAAACTTTATCAAACAAATGTTGAGCTATTGGGGATGGAACAGATCAGAAAAGCAAGGATATATTTTACAGATCGCTGATTTTTCTGTTTTAAATTGTTTAACTAGAGTTTCCCACTGCAATGGAAACATTCATAAAAGAGGATCAATATTTTATAAGTTATTTGTGTGCAATTCCATTGAGAGTCGCCGAGTAATGAGCTTCAGAAGTTGCGAGTAAAAGATCGGCTAAATGGAAAAACAATGAAGTAAGTATACCTGTTACAGACGCAACAAATTGACATGTCGCAAAGTTTTCTGCTCCGTCAAGGGCTTTACAAGTAACATTAGTTAGTCCTACCGTAAACCGACTCCTTGACTCTTTTGTACAAGACAACACAGGAGTACATGAATATGCTATGAGTTGTCCGTTGCATTTATATTTGCGTCAAAACACACTGTCGAATTAGCCTTACTTTGATTTATGTACAGAAGCTGGTTCTCCGGGCAAGGGGCAAACGATGATGGGACCATCAACATGCTCAATGTATGTATTAATTAGATAATAGAATACGGGGCGCCGTAGTGGTTACCGATCTCGCCTCACACGCATTGAGAGTTCTTTCCGGAATGGAATCTCGGAATCTTTGCTTAGACGTTTATCTGACTTGCTGGTAGCATTGGGCAGATATTCTAGATCTACTCCGCTCCTCGTATGAAGTATTTAGAGTTGGGTAAATATTTCATGAGAGATCATCGTCCTTCGGAAGTGACGTAAAGCCCCATGTACAGAAGAGTCATACCTGTACATGAAATAATTGCAGCTAGTATCGCAAAGAGTAGGTTATTCTACCCCTGACTGTTCCCAACCCCGTTTCGGTCAATTTCTTGACTTCAAAGTCCGACTTGCGTTATTTCCTCGAGCATATGAGGTTGCATTATATTGGAAGAAAGAAAGAAAGAAAATACAGCGTGAGTTAAAATGAAGTTGACCGAGTTTCAAAACTGTACAACAAAAGAACTACTGATATTTAAAACAAGTGTTACATACCTTGGAAATGTGAAGACTCTTCTGCTTATTCTAAAAAATGAAGGAAGGAAATCGATAATTCCTAAGACAAGTTATGCCTGTTTTAGTAAAAAAAAACTAATTTTACAAGCTGTCCACGGAATTGATGAGCGAACAAAATGCAAAGTAAGTATTTCAGCTGTGCAGTCACCTGTTACTAATATCTGTCTTCCTTCGGCCAAGATTGATGCAGTTTGGAGCTCTGTCATTCCTGTTCACAATCCAAGTCTCAGATCTTCATGGTCCTCTTTTGCACTAAACAAATCTGCACTCTTAGAAAGGAAGGATCAAGTATGAGACAAAAAGGATCAATTTTGATCCTTTTTAGGTATCAAATATGAGCTTACCCTTTAAGGATCAAAGTGATCCAAAAATAA
>JXSR01S043280.1:11636-22694 GCA_000969725.1 Ophiothrix spiculata | reverse complement strand
GATAGACATGATCATGGTTAGATAAACCCAGGCACTGCGAGCATGGGTTAACAAAACCTCATCCATTCCATGTAATTCAGAGCAGGGTGAGTGAAAAGTAAAAAAAAAAATACACTCTCAACTGAGTAAATCTAAACATCAGTTACAAACAACAAATCAAAACAAAACAAAAAGCCATCCTTCATGAATAGCTTTGAATAATCGACAAACAGCTGTCTAAGCAGAGACAGTCTCTGAAGTCAGTATGGCATGTTTCCCCATCAGTTTGTCTTTATATCATATTGAAAACAAAATCACATTTTAAAAAATCATTCACACACTTTAAATATGCAAAAATATCCCGAAATAGAAGAAATATTATATTTGATTTCAATCATGTCAATAATCGCAAAATTAATCTCTGCTTACAACCATGACTCTGAAAAGCTATCTATTTCAATTTTTTATGTTATGTTATAACGATTTCACAAAATTCAATTAATTTAGTGTCTGTATATTAAACTCATTCCCAAATTCAATATAAAACTTGATTATTTCCACAAACGGCACAAAATACCTTGTGGATATTAGACAATTTCATATCTTCCAATATTCAGTTTTCTTACACAAATATTCATCAATATTTGTAGCATTCAATACACTTGGTTCCATATAAGCAAAATATTCATCAATTTTTCTGCCTAACAATTCTCCAATTCACTAACAATTCATGATTTGTGCCAGACTCATGAATGCAATGCAAATTATTTCACAAGATTTGGTAATCAATATGATATCCAATGTGCTGTTTATCCGATTCAAGTCATTTTTTAAGCACTAGTTGTTTGAAATTGTGCATTTTTTGTGACCTCAAACAGCTGATAATGATGACAGGCAAGGTGTCTTAAGGGCTGCATATCCTGGTCCAATCTTTCTACGTCGGCCCCCCCCCCCAAAAAAAAAAAAAAACACCTAACAATATCCTCCTTGAAATCCAATCCATCATGATACCAAAGCTGTTTGCAAATTTGACATTAAACAGCTGATAATGATGACAACTTGTCAACAAAATGCTAATGGCAACGACAAAGTGACTTCAACCCTGCTAATCATCTGAGCAGATATTTATCAATATTCCTCTCAAGTATTTTTCCTCACTTTTTAACTAAAATAACAAAACCTCATCTATTCCATGTAATTCAGAACAGAGTATTAAGCAACATATGAGTGAAAAAAATGCTCTCAACTGAGTAGATTTAAACATTAGTTACAAAAAAACAAACCAAAAAAAAAAGGCCATCATTCGTGAATATTCGACAAACAGCTGTCAAAGCAGAGACAGTCTCTGAAGTCAGTATGGCATGTTTTTTCCATCAGTTTTTCTTTATATCATATTGAAAACAAAATCATTTTTTTTAAATCATTCACACACTTAGAATAAGCAAAAATATCCCCAAATAGAATAGAAAAAATATTATATTAGCTTTCAATCATGTCAATAACAGCAAAATTTAATATATTTAAATCTCAAACCAATTTCACAAAATTGACTGCTTCTCCAAATTCAATATAAAACTTGATTATTTCCACAAACGGCACAAAATACCTTGTGGATATTAGACAATTTCATATCTTCCAATATTCAGTTTTCTTACACAAATATTCATCAATATTTGTAGCATTCAATACGCTCGGTTCCATATATAAGCAAAATATTCATAAATTTTTCTGCCTAACAATTCTCCAATTCACTAACAATTCATGATTTGTGCCAGACTCGTGAATGCAATGTAAATTATTTCACAAGATTTGGTAATCAATATGATATCCAATGTGCTGTTTCTCCGATTCAAGTCATTTTTTAAGGGGTTTTCTCTGAGACGCAGTTGCTCACGACTGCGGGATAACGATTTTTTACATAAATAGTAAAAAGTCAAAAAAATTGTTGCATCCGATTTGCGTGCGTAAATTTCAATGCACACTGAACACATGCTATACTAAAGCGTTTGGTTAATCACGCGCCGCATCGCTGCGTAATATATACGCGGAAAATTATGCAGACGCAGATGACAATCAAACTAATCAAATTTTATCAAAAAAATACCAGTTTTTGTCATTTTTCTTGAAAACTAACACGGTGACCATATTTTTTTATTTCAGTATTTTGAAGAACGCAAAAAGTGCTTTAACATATGTAAAAATTAAAAAAATAAATGGAGGATTTACTATTTTACAAGCACATAATGATCGACATTTTGGAGTTTTCCCTATACTTTGTATGGTTAATCGGGTGATTTTTTGGGAAAACATGTACTTTTTGAAATGCCTGTATCTCAAAAACGAGCACGGTGACCTATTTTTTTTATTTTAGATTCGTTATCAGCACAAATGAATCTACCAAATACTAAATTTTCAAGAAAATAAATGGAGTATTTCTTTCTTAGAGAAAACCCCTTAAGCACTAGTTGTTTGAAATTGTGCATTTTTCAAAGCATCATGTCAACTAAAATAGGGATGGAGTAGAGAAAAATGGGGATACAAAGTGGAGAAAAGAGAGAAAGAAGAGAAGAAAGGCGAAACCATATAAGATAGGGGTGATAATAACGTCTCCTCCCCTCCCTACCCTCCAACTGACAGTTCCTACATACATGGCATATGGCTATTTCCAGTGAAAACTAAACCTTTTTTGATTTCAAGCAAAAAATCAGCTTTTTTATTCGACCATATGAGCAGTTTTTTCAGTCATACGTTTGTTACTAGGTATGTGAAAAGTATTTTCTAATCAGAAATTTTGAATTTTTTCTACCCGTGCATGAATGAGCACATGTTTTCATTCAAAAATGCCACAAACATTACCAAAAAGTTACACCAAAATGTCACAAACGTTACCAGACGTTACCAAACAAAACATTGCATTAAAAGAAATCCTGACGATAGAATTTCCTACTACTTTAATTAACTATTTGTAAATATGTTACCAATCATCTGTAAAAAGCGCAATAAAAAATTTGCTAACATGTCAGAGAAATTTTACTTTGAAGTCATTTGGAGCAAAAAACCATTTCCGTGCGCGGTCACAAACGTTACCGAACGTTACATGAATTTTATTCAGTATTTTGGCAATTATTTTAATCTTTAAACACCTGCATGTCTTGATCCCATCAGTGAGCACCATTATCAACAACAACCTCGTTGATATAATGTTTACGCTAGGTTCTGTGGCCATTTAAAAGTGAAATTTGCCAATTTTTCGGTCACAAACGTTACTTTGGAATTACCCATATGTATATATACTTGAAAACTAAAATACATTTGGCCCCAATGTTATCCACATAAGCTTGATGGTCAGACGGTTGAAGAAACTTGACACTCCCCACTCTTTAAATGGAGCACCTTTCTATGTCTTTGGTGAAACAAAAGCATACATCTGAAGTAGCTCCTAAATTATGAAATTATGAACCATAATGGCAAAATTGCCCATGTAAGAGGAAGACATTGACGAGTTTTATACTGTCTTCCCAACCATGTTTTACTTCACCATGAAATTTTGTCAAATGTAGCTATATTCCAAATCTCTAATTTACTCCACTTTCTTGGTAAACAGGCACTAAAAATAATTAAAACCAGTAAATCATCATATAGATCCCACTTTTATGGTTTCTAGGCTTTTTGAAAATAAGTGAAATCCATCTGTTTTACTATTTTTATTTCGTTAATTTTATGTTGAGAGGAATCACAATTGTGTCTCAGGAAACACCTTGATTGTAATTTTATGTTTTATTGAGTGGATGAGGTGATGGCAAAAGGTTTGTAAATATGTACATTTAATAAATTGAATAAAATATTCCAAAATACACCAAAACAAAATTAAGGTTTCTTTTTAATTGGATGCTGATATCTCTACATGTATTATGAATATCAAAATAAAGAAATTAATATGATGGTGTTTCTGATTTTACTGAAAAATGCTACAGATTGTTAGCAAAACACTAGTGCTATCATGGCATCAATACATTTTATGTTGTGATTCTTTCGTTCAGATGAGGGGTCTTTGGGTGGCAAGTTATTAGTAAATCAACAAAGAATAACTTTGCTGAAGAGGTCTATCTAAGATCTCCCATAGGTTTGTTCCCAGAGGTATGTTTCAAAGTAATGTAGAAGTTTTAACTATTTCCTAAAGAATAACTTGTTTTGTCATCTTTATTTATTACACCTCATAAATATTCATGAAATCATGATCGTTTATTTGCCAGAGTCGAACTACTTCCAGGTTGGTAGTTTTTACTACTTTCCCAACAACCTCATCCCCAGAGTCGCGGTGAGATGTAATAAAACAAATACTACATGGTTTTATTGGTAAAGTAGTATAATCTATCTATCCCTCGGTACTGGCTATGAGACTATTATTCCTCGGCCTGCGGTCTCAGGATAATAGTCACATAGCCAGTACCTTAGAAAAGATAGATTTCACTACTTCACCTCAAACCATGTAGTATTTGTATAATATTTTACTCTTCGGATGTAAGAACATTTTCATCGTAAAATTTGCACACTTTTTAATGGAAGAATACAATACCATGAGTGATATACAATGTACGTAGTTGACACCATATTTGACGAATCAATTAATTCATTAAAGCTATAGATATCTTCTAATGTATGCTAAATTCCAAGATATTTTCATAGATATATGATTAAACAGGATGGAAAGAAAAAGATCCACACCATAGGAGCTGTATGAGATCGGTGATGTTGTATGGCAGCGATACATGGTGTCTGGGTGAAAATGAGATTAGAATTTTGAGGAGGGCGGAGAGAGTGATGATGAGATCGATGTATGGTGTGAAGTTGAGGGATAGGAAGAAGACTGAGGACTTGATGCAGATGTTGGGTGTGGAAGAAGCAGTGGACAGTTTGGCGAAGGCGAAGAGTGTGCGTTGGTATGGGCATGTGCTGAGGAAGGATGAAGGGCATGTGCTGAGGAAGGATGAAGGGCATGTTCTTAGAAGGGCCTTTGATTTCGTGGTGGGTAGTTTGAGGAGGAGAGGACAACTGAGGAAGACTTGAAGGATGCAGGTGGAGGAAGAGATTAAAAGGGTTGGGTTAGGGAGGGCGGATGCATTGAATCAGGTGAGATGGAGGGAGGGAGTGAGGATGGTAGCCTTGAGTGTGAGGTGAATCCAGCCACCCCCGTGATGGGGATAAAACCGGATTTAAAATATTGGCTTACTGCTACTACTACCATGCAGTTGTCCCCTTTTCGGGCCAGCATAAATAAACAGTTAACCCAGTTTTAATGCATTGTGTTTCAACCTGTCTGGTTTTGCTGGGACAGGTCCTATACTTCTGCTACCAGTACTTCACAATGTGACGTCAGCAGCCAGTAGTAGACACTACTTGAACAGACAATCTATATCCAGATATTCAGAATGGTTGTACCTTGGTAGCAAATTTGAAGGATCTGCAGGTTGGCAAATATTATTAAATCACATCATCTTTTTTTCATGTATGCCATGATCTAAACATATTTTACCTCTATTTTACCCAAATATTATAACTTGTCTTTCTACACTACTACACTATCTTCTTGAAAATAGGTGGTTTCCATAAATTTACAACTTCAACTAAATGTTCATAAACCAAAATTGCACCTTGGTTTGGCCAAATGCTCATATATCCAGTACCCAACCCTCATACCTAATTCTAGACATTTTCTAGAATTAGGGTTTCACATTTTGGCAATTTTGTTTATAGATTGTCTTTTGTTGGTCCCTGCAATCAATTTAGATTGGATAGATGTTCTTGGTTTGTAAAATATGAAATGTTTGCTCCAACACCTTCCTAGGGAAACTTTGGTCAGTACTGTAAGGCCAAAAAAAAAAAATGTTTGTACTAGTAATGGTCCAAAAAGATAGGGTCGGTCGGTAGAAACGTAAGAAGCAAAGCATGGGTTCCACTTGACATGGACCCGTCTTCCATTCTGAATCCCTCGCCTTGAGAATGGTGACATTTGGTTCAGTTTTCAGTTAAAAATAAACTTCATTGAGTGTTGATGACAGTTTATATGTCTTGCGAACGGAAACAAGAATTTGTTTTAGCTCAACAGCTAGAGCCATACTCAAGAAAGGGATCCATGGCTGCTAGTAGTAACGGAACAGATATCCGTGCAGTACGTGTTAGTGGTGCGAAACATCACCTTGTTAAAAATGTAAGTTTTTAAATAAAACGATTTTGTTTTTGCACAATATTGACAGAAACGAATTTAAGAATATATATTTAGGTGTATCAATGAATATTTTGTATGAAATTAAACATATGTGTACCGTCGCGGCAAAAGGGTCCAGTTGTCGGCAACTTCCATTTTGCGCTAGAGGCCGGTAAAGTTGAAATATACCAAAATATGATGGGAAAGTCAATTTAGAGATTTTTGTGGAAATGAAATCTTTAAACCCTTTGTAATCCAAAATGTAAAGATGGTTAATCAAAAATAACGACAAACTTGTAAAAAAGTGTGATTTATATCGCTATGTCGAATCGTTTTCATCATGAAAATTTGAAAATTTGTGTTTTGACAAACGGTTATGAGTACGATTGTGATAATTAATTATGCAATAACGAAACGTGATATTGAGTCAAAAAATTATTATTATATTACTCAAGGTATCGTCTTCAATTGAGCCAAATTTCAAGTCGATAAACAAATGGGAACATGGTGGTTGCTATGGAGATTTGCTCATACTCTATTCAGACTGCACACAAAATCGAATGGAAAAACAGGCCTACCTTTAACAGCCTTTTTCTCACAAACTAGTTTTGACAAACGGTTGTGAGTACGATTTTATAATTTGCCAAAACTCGTCAACCAAAGCTCCGATTTGCATGATTTTGGTATCATTGAAAAGGAAATTAAATGAGCTTTACCATCATATGAAAATCTCCATATTTTGGTTTTGACCCAACTGTACCCTTTTGCCGCGGCGGCACACATATATTTCAAAAATATATTTTTATTTTTTCGTCGCCTAAAAACATCGTACAAAAACTATACTGGGATTCTAATTGTCAAAATATGTCATTTAACAGTCGCGTTCTGCTGTCTAAGTTCACATGCTGTTTGTACGATGTATATATTAAAACCTGACATCGCCCCTATGATGATTTTACGCCGGCTAGCCAGTGCAAGACATGCTATTTGGGATCTATTAATTCAGAACTTGATCGCCATTTTAGAGCAAGTTTTGGTTTTTTCCAGTTGCATATTAAAAAAAAAAAGATACGGGTCGGCCTCAAATATCGGGTCGGTCGGTCGAGTACAACCAAACATATTTTTTTTGGCCTAATTAGGTGATAACCATATGAAGATGCTGAAAGTTGTCCTCAGTTATAACAAATGTTAGGTCATATAAAAAACAACGCTATGTTTTTCTGATGCATACAAAAAAGGTTCTATGCAAATGGAAGCAAAATTGCAATAAAAGCCGACTTGCAATAACTATTCATGAAGTAAGACTAAAAGGAAATTGTGAGGGTGAGAATAGGAGACGTGACTTGAGCGACAGGATATTAAAGACAAGAAAATATGGCTCATGATAAGACTTAATTGTGTAGGGATACAATACATCATGATGTAATAGCAGGGTGAGATTGACATGCTTTAAATCTAACACAAATTTCATTAAGTTTAATATATCATTTTTTTTTTTAGTATGCTTTTTCTTTTTCCATATAAAAAATTCCCATGTGAATTTCCATTGTCAATTTAATGACTGTATACATCATAAGAAAAAAGTTAAGCTAGATAGTTGCACTTATTTGGGTCTGAGTTTTGGTTCAAAGGTTAGAGCAAAAACACAACAACCAAAATCAGATAATGGTAATCCAACTTCCGAGTAAAAAGATGATTGAAATTAAAGATATGCTCCATTCAAAGTCAAGTTGAATGGGGTATTTGATCTTTCACCACATGAAATATTTATCCCACTCAAGTATAATGTTGCAGGCATAGCATGACCACAGTTTTCAAAATATATCCTTTTCCCCCATTCACAACCTAAATCGAGAATTTACTGTTTTAATACCAGGGTTTGCAAAAGTACCCTATTTCTTGAAAATGAGCTAAAATGGCTGCTTTTGATACCCTAAATAGTGTCACCTGATTCACCCTTCTGTGTTCAAAAACAACCCTAATTCACCTTTTTTTTTTGGTCACTCTATACCTGCAGCATTATACTTGAGTGAACCTGGCTAAGTTAGTGGATTGTGTCACACGGGTGTTATGCCTAGACCGACGCTTTGGGAGTGCGCAGTGACCCCGCTCTTCGTTCTCTTGCGCACTATTACTTGACTACAACTCAAAACGCATCTTACATTTCTTTGCCAAATTGTGTGTAAGCAGCAAGGAACAGCGTTTGACTGGCTTGATAGCCGCATTCTCGGTCACATTACCATTCTGTTGCCAAAAGTACGTAACAAACTATTTTGCTGAAAGTATACACTTTGAGGAACCCATATTTTACCTTACCTCAAAATCGAAAAAATCACAAAAAGTATTAATTTATCACCTATTATATCTATCAGATGAGTTATTGCTAAATCTTCTTTTAATCAAGCATGTTTGAGGGATGTTTTGCCCTGAATGACAGCCATACAATTAACCACAAAGGGTTCAAATCAGTCCTGAACCTCGTGAGTCTAAAGCCCTATTGGTCCAAGGGTAATGATTTAGATCTGATGGTGTTAGATCTCACACCAACCAGGTATTCCAAGTATATCCAAATTTGCAAAGGTCATCATCACTCTATAACGGTGTGGATTTCATTTTGACAAAATTAATCAACACTGCAGGTACATTGCACAATAAAATGGACTGATGTTCAACTCACCAAATCAAGATGGAAAATAAAATTTGACTAATTTCCCATCTACTCTCATCCAATTCACCTGACACCTTACCTCTTTACTTGGTTTGGATTTATTTGATGTGATGACACAATGGAAATTGAACAAAGACTTATTGAGAAGTAAAAGTAAGGCCAAAAACATAGTCGGCCTTCAAACAAAATTTTCGCTACCAAACATTTGGTTGTGACGTCAAAATGACCTTTAATAACTTGGCATTAGTGTTTAGCACAGCATTCCAAGAGAATCCACTGTTACATTTGTTCTGTAGATGCAGGAGATAAACAGATCAATAATACAAACAGCACAGCCTGTACCAAGTTACACTGCATTCATACTTGTGTAATTTTGTGGCTCTGTTGCTGCGTGATATTAGCCTTTTTGAGGTATGGCTGACATTGTACACTCGACTAAACATCTTTTGTGTTTTCCGGGTTTTACCCAAAGTACGCCCTCTCCTATTGCTATCTTAATTTTACCCATTTGGAATAGCGTCCTCTCCTTTTGTGACAGCCATTCTTCTAAAAGGCTTATATAGGCCTATTTTTTGAAGAAAATTGTTACTTCCAGTTGTCATACATGTAGTAGCAAAGCTATATGTGGTTGAAACAGTGGTCAAAATAATTTTTTTCTTAAGGGGGCTATTTTTTTTCAGCAAATAAAAATCGCCCTCTTGACTTTCATTCCCAGAGGCTCTTTTAAGCTACTTGAGGGCTACTTCTTATTTTACTTGGGATATTGTTGTTAAATATATTTACGAGCAACATAAACTTTATCTACTTAAGTTTTATAAGTGGGGCAATTGGTTTGCTTTAATATTTTTTGCCCTCTTCCACCTTTGCAAGGGGGCTTTTTGATAAAAAAAATAGGGGGCGATTTGCCCTTTGCCCTCTTGTATTTTTGAAATAATAAAGACAAAAGTTTGTCACACCGCAAGATTTTAAAGTTGAAAATTAATTCAACTTGTGAAGCAACAAAACCAAAGTACGAAAGCAGCATAATGGTGCATTCAGAATCCAGCAATTTTATAACTGCAACATCGCTCGATGTGCACCTAATGTGCAGTCTTAACAAAACAATTTCAAAGCTGCATATCGAGTGAGTTTGCAGTGATTAAATCGCTGGACTCTGAACGCACCATGAGGATGAAACCCCAGGAGTCAATGGCAGAAGGTAATGGAAGTTACCGCCAGAAAATGCAGATCAGAACTTTTTTTACCTTGATTTGGCTCTCCAGCCGTCTGTATCTGCACACCCTCGATGCTTATTAAACTCAACGGATCATGCACCCATTCTGTTGGTCTGTTGTTCTCTTTGTCTGGTTTCTCTGTATTAAAAAATAAATTTCTGAAAAAAAATAAAAATAAATAAAAAACAAATAATTTTTGATAGAGTGCAATGCTCCTGTATTCAAGTACCAAACGTTCATTTTACAGACTGAGCAAAAAAATTGAAAAAGTCTGAAACCATCAGCAAAGTAACAAGGGAAAAAATAAAATTACAAATTGTGCATCAAACTTGAGTGGATTTGTAAATTGAAAAAAAATGTTTAATACATATTTATGAATGTCAGTGTTAGTTCTAGTGCAGTCCAGCTACTACAGGAGTTTTGATGTGCAGAAGGGTTCACCTTTCTCATTGTAAGCTACAAACACACCCTTTTCCTGCTTTATATATAATGCATACCATTTATGAAACTCACAATGTTCTTAGCATCTCCTAGAAGTGGCATAAACTGTCTTTATACTGAGGCACTTAAAGGGCCATTGGATAAAATTTCGAAATTTTATTTGTGGATGACTTACACTTCATATGCTAGAAAATAACAGTCAATTACTAAAAATCTGGAAAATTTTGATCAAAACCTACAGAAAAGTCAAAAATTTGAATTCTGTTTAGTTTGTTGATCTTGGGGATGAGGCTATTCTCTTTATTGATGCTATATATCATGAAAGAGCCAAATATTTGTTTGTATAACATTCCTTTTACATCAAAGATTGGAGATAAATCAAAGAAGTTTGAAGTTTGCATTAGATCTTCTGAAAAGGCCAATTTTAAAAATTCAACTATAGATGGCAGTATTTATAGTTGTCGACAACAATAATTAGAAATAAAAGAATATCTAAATATTTTGATATAAAGGGTTTGAATTTGACAATAAAACTTTGCATACTGTCATTA
>JXSR01S043280.1:0-10476 GCA_000969725.1 Ophiothrix spiculata | reverse complement strand
AAGGCATTAAAAATTTCAAAAGACCGGTATTAATGACAATAATAACTTTGCACCATCTATTTTTCAGTCATTGTGTGAATTCGTCGGTGATTGTTTTGGACCTCGGTATTTTTCTTCAGGAGCTGCACTCCCTCAGAAAAATACCTCGTTCCAAAACAATCACCCCAGAATTCCCACAATGACCTAAAAAAATAGTGCACAGTTATTATTGTCTAATTGCTACTGTGACCAAAAAGTATTGATATTCAGATTAAAGAGTGAAGTGATCTAGTTGTGCTTAGTAAGATGTCTTTAAAAAATGCAATGATTTATAGTGTGCGATGCCTCCCTGACTTAAAGGGGCAATTCATGATGCACTTTTCATCCTCAAGGTCACCTCTATCAAAATGTGTTTTTTTAGCTAGAAATAATCCTTGACATGGTGTATGTTACAAACCCCAAAACCATTCTTTCAAATATGCTTGCATTTTTTGAGAAGTGAGAAAATATGTCATTTTCTAATTATTTTCGGGAGATTTTTAATATGCTGTAAAGCTTGTAACTTGGAAAAAAATGGTCAGAATCATGACATTTTCAGCATGCATTTATGTTGTACTCTTCTTTTTATTTAGCTAGAAAAGAGGGCAGGTTGTCGTCGCATCAGAATCACAAATTGCACCTTTAAGTTATTCCTTGTGGCCCAGCATATATTGTACAGATGTTCAGTGACCACTGTGGTTCACATAAGACTAACCCGAGTCACTTCATTCTATCATTTCCGTTTGACCAGCCCAAATCAAAATATTGTTCCAACAGTTTCCTACAGGTTTCCACAAGAAAATTAGTGGTTAGGACCTTGTCCAAGGGAATTTCAAGCACACTCAACTAAATGGAACTAAATTATGAAACTTTGAACTAAATCATGAACCTTTGTTCATAAGCGAGCAACTGACCTAACTTGACTTGATAAGGCCATGCAGATACAGATTAGAAATATTGAAGTAAATCAGTTTAAGCTCAGAAGCTTCAAAGGAAAACAACTCCAGCACTTAAATTGTGGAAACTGTGTAAAGACTTTTTTCTGTGTTTGTTGATTAAACCTTGATTCCCTGAATCTTGTTTTCAAAATGGAGTCACAGTAAGCATCTTAAAATGGAGATTAATTTACCTTCTTAGAAAATGTCATACTTTAAAAGCGTTTACTGACATTTCATCATTATCATGATTAATTAATTGGTAATTGCATAATTGCAAGAATGATTTAATGAAAAATAAATAGAAGCTGGCTGTTATTTATAATGACACTTCTTTAGAAGAAAGAATCTTGTCTTCTGAAGATAGTCAATTTGTCAACTCCCTGCTACATGATTGCATTGAGATATATTCAGAAAAGCGCATCTGCTTCATGTCAAAGTAAATAATGTGCTCATCTGTTCAATTTAGGCCAGTAAAAAGATAAAATAAGTTTGATATATTGAATCTCAAATTAGAAAGAGTGTTTTTGAACTATAGTATATTTTTTACATCTCCGGACTAAGTTCGCTGAAGAAGAGGTAACAAGGTTTGAGATGAGGGGCACATCCTTGAATGAAAATAAAAAAATATAGATAAGTTAAATTAGCTGCCTTTTGTTTCACAATTTACATTGACTACTGTTTGATTTAAAGTAAAATACATGTTTAATGTTTTTAATGATAAAAGGCAGCTATTGGTTTACAACAATTCTTGGTTCTTTTTAGAAAATGTAATCACACATGCTATGTTAGCTAAATCATCTTTTCATTACAACGGTTGGGTACACATTCTAAAAACTTGTATAATGGAGAATACAATTTCATGATTTGCACCATTGATCTATAATTTAGGCCTAAAAATCATGTTACTCTCTGACGAGCATCACATAATTTATGCATGTCAATGTGTCTTTTATCATTGTAGGCTTCATTGGGAAAATTGTTTAAAATTCCTGACCAAAGTAATTAAAAATGATGATATGATCGAGGCCTACACTTTTTAAGTTTGCTAAAATAATTCCCTATATATACGATATAATAGTGTATATGTCATTTTTCCCTTCAATTATCATTATTAAGCCTATTGTTAAATCACATGGGTCTTCTAAAATTATTAGTAGGGCCTATCATAGTAAAGAGCAATTTGGAACCTAAAATCATCCAGTAGACTTCTTTTTTCTCATTAAAAAGTTATTTGCAAAAAAAAAAGAAGAAAAAAAAAAAGACGACATTCGGATATATGCCAAACAAGCCAGATTTTCTGGATGGCTGAAATGATTATTGAGTTTAAAATTTATCTCCTCTCCTGGACAATGGTACGTTCAAATCGATGACTTGGACGTCCGGAGATGTAAAAAATATACTATAGTAAACAGTAAAATAAATGCTAGTGTACATACTTTAAACTGAATGATATTTAGGCCTGATTATATTTTTGCAGATATCTTCCATCAAACAAGGGCTCTTTTTATTCTTGAATATTTAGTTTAGTTATATCATAAATAATTTCATATGACATGCTTTATATCATTATAAACTCAAAAGAAGAAATTGTATAATCTTCAACAGTGTTCTAAGGTTTTCCAGCTTGTGCCAATTTTATTTTGACAAAGTTGACAAGGTGCTCGTGCCATAATCACGTGCTGTGCTGAGGCTCAAAATTGGCTAAATAAAGCAAGAAAAAATTTATTTTTTATTTATTTTCAAAAACCTGTTGAGCCAATATTTCTGCTTTTTGCGCAAATGGTGTGCCATATAAACTTAGCAGGAACACTGATCTTCAATAAACGTTTAGAGTTAAAAATTTATTGTCAATAAAATGCTTTAAAAAAGATAAGAACATGAAATATTGATTTTTTTATTCAATCCTATGATAATCTAAGAGAGAGAGAGAAAAGCACACACTTAAAACCCAGATAATCAGGAATACAATTCATTCTTCTTTTGTAAAAATGCAAGTTTGTGATTAAACCCAATACTCACATATGTGATTTGAGCAGAAATGCTTTGAATATAATAAACTTTAATTCAGATGAGGAATGACCTAATTGTAGCATTGATCAATTGTGGAAAAATACGGGGGGGGGGGGGGGGGGGCTCTAATATTTTACAGACAATATCAACTGTGAAATACAATTCGCATGATTAAAAGTGTTTTTTTTTTTTTCTGATTTGGCACCAAAGTTACATTCATATTTGTGACCGTCCACCCCAAAGCAGCAGTAAATGCCAGCTCTTGTCATTTTCACGTTTTTAATTATTTAAAAAGATCATGCTTTAAGGATTAACATGACACCTTAATGAACTTCACACGATTTCCAGAAGTCAAGTTATGGTCCGTCAAAGGTTGTCAGGGAGTAAAACGTATAACTGAGATAAATGCATTCAAAGATTAGTAAGCCCTATATTTTCTGTTGATCGTCTTCAGAATATGCACATTTATTTCACATTTCCTATCATTTTCTTCAAATGAAACTATGCTGGTATTTTCTAGTAAGCACTAGGATTGTTAATCTGTAAAAAAAAAACAATTTCGGCAAATATCGGCCTTGACATGTATTTTCACCAGTAGCGTAAAATGAAGTTTCTAGCATTTACTGCTCATACGGGCTGGGCGGTCACATTTGTGTTGAAAATGTGCTATTGTGTTACTTACTAGCCTTACGATGCAAATTATATACATAGCAAATTAACATGTTAGAATGCTTAGGGTGTGTTTTAAGTCTGTAATAAATTCTTATTTTGGGTGCATTTTGAGCATCCATGTCTGTAGTAGATACCCGCGTCAATGATAAAAGCCCCTCCCCCGGGATACATCAAACCGACCTACTTCCAACATGGCAACAAAGCCTACACATTTGCAACCTCTAGTTGACTACAAAATGCAATACTACTTGACTGGAGACAAACAACTAAGTGAACAATTAAATTTGATCACATTGTATGTTACTGTTTGGTGCAAGATTTGTCTAAACTGCGTTTTAGGTTTATTTCTAAGATATATGGATAACTGTGTGCAATTTTGATATGTAATGTTCAGCTAAATATGTTGAGCAATTGTAAGTGTAAGTTTGCATTTGATTTCAAATGCAAACTTACACTATTCAGTTTAATTGGAAAAGATAGATGTGTCCGGTTCCAGTTGATAGTTATACACTTTGCTCATCAAGAGGGTCATTTGGATATAATTGCCATCATCTTAAAATTTAAACGTCTCTTGGCTTGCAACAGTGGGCTATATATCTTTGTATATCAATATCAGGTACTTGGAGAGTGTGCAACAGCAATGATGACAAGGAGTTATCGCAGTTAAAGGGACTAGCCTAGATTCCACCTAAAATTAAAAACTTATGGAAATCTTCTAAATAAAGCTTTTAAAAAGTATAGTAAAATCCAAAAAATGCAAAAATTTACACACAAATGGCTCAAATTGAGAGAGAATTAATTTGCAATATATCATTCTTTGATGGTGGTGTGATTATCCTATGTTTACTAAATTCTAAATTTGTACCTCAGATGGATTTACTAGATAAAATATCAAACAAAGCCCTGGAGATAATTTAATACACCTTAAAAAAGAAACAATTTTATCAAAAGTAATTTGTTTGGCCATCTCAGGAGTAGAAACAAAACATTTTTCTAAGTTTTCAAACTAGAAACACTGTTTTCACATCACTTTTTTACGCCGGAACAAAAAATTAAAATGGATAAAGAATTGCAATTTTCTCAAAAATTCCTCAAAATATATATATATATTACTATAAACATGTTCTATCGATTCAAGTAAAAAAAAAATATGTAGGTAAAAAATTAGTGGGAAGAATCTAGGCCAGTCTCTTTAACTGTGAGCATTGTTCAAACACTCATACTTAGCTATACTTATTGATTTGAATTTGCAATATATTGGGATCGGTGGGCAAGAACTCAGGCAGGTTAGGCATTCACTGTGTAAAGATAGACTCGGAAGATTGTATAATAACTAATCGTGATGTATTTGGACTTAAGCTTTGTATGGTTTTGTATGATTATTAACACTTTAACGGTTAGCACAAAAAATATCATATAGTTTTCTATGGGTCCTTTTCAGACATTATACCGAAACATAAACATATTACAAGCTCTGATGTACACCAAACTTACTAAATGCAATGTCAATGATATTCTTTCACTCAAATTGGAAAAATATCACATTAAATTTTTAACCAAATCGAACCACCTTCCTTTCAGACACTCTTTGATGATATTGAAGACTCTTCTCCCATTTATGCATTTGGTAGCCACAAGGGTAAAGAAATTATGTGCTATTACTAAACACAAACCCTCCCTTCCCCTATTTGTGCAATAGAGGGTTCATTCATATTTTCCATGTGTAATCGCTTGATTTTGCCCGAGGGCGTGATGGCGCTCCGTATCGCGAAGCGATGCACGCCATCCCGCCTGAGGAAAAATATGAATGGATCCTGTCTGCACAAACCCTTTTCATGTATAATAAGTCAAAATCCGGGCAAAAATTGGCCATAAAACAGTCTTTTCCGTCGTGGTTGTCGAATTATTTAGTAGCGCCCAGAGTTTGTTTACCTGTTTAATAGTTATCAAATGCGCACGCTACATCCAACGTTGTGTACATGGCCACATGGAGCGTTGCGAAATAGAACATTTGCTATGAATGATCGCTGTTCATGCATGGCCACGTGACAGCTCTCGACTAATCAAAACCTCGGAAATTACGCAAGTATATGTAAACACTTATTGAGACACGTATGCCACAAATTGAATGAAGAATGATTCATCTTTTCAAAAATGGATGACTTGTCAAAAGCTGAATGTATTGTTACGCGATTCCATGACATTCAATTGAGCTGAAAAATAGATACACTCTTTATAAGATGCTGATCATGCAAAGAGTCTATACTGTAAAACTTGCAAAAGTCTAAACTTAAAGAGATAAGTTATTGGTCATAAATGGAATCAATAAATCATAAAAGCATGCTTCCCTAACCATTTTAGCTATAACCTACGATTAAGGCCAAAACCAAAGTGGGCTTCCAAACAAAATTTTTGCTACCAAACATTTGGTCGTGACGTCACCAAATATTTGCCATCGAATTAAAGTATGAACAGGTAACAAACATTTGGTCCCAGGGGGGCCACTGTCATTGCAGGGTGGACACCATGCTCATACATGGCCTTTCAAAATGGACCCTAAACAAGTATTTATCCATCGTTCATATTATACCCTAAACAAGTATTTTGTTATATTTTCCCGACCCTAAACAAGTATTTTAAAAACAAATCCGTGAATCTTAAAAACATACCCTTTTCAAGTAAGGCTTCATCAATGTTTACCATAAGATAATATTCTAATCTTCTTGGCTATTTTATTGCCCTTTTAACAACACATTGCTCATAACGTCAATAACAGTTAAATGAAGCTAAAAAAGTTACAGGCAATTGTTCTTTTTGATTGAAATCGGCATTTTTAGGAAAGATTTGATTTTGATACCCTCCTTAACAACTACCAAGCTTTTGTAACTATACCCTTATTTCGAATTTTTTGTAATTTTGACACCCTTTCCAGTGTACTCGAGTAGATCGCCTGATTGTAAAAAACTACCCTTTTTACTCGTTTTTTTTGTACGCGCATGGTGTCCACCATGGTCAGTGGCACCCCCGGGCATTTGGTGCAATGTATATGGCAATTCAAAACATGTGCAATCTAGCGCGAAATTTTATTTGGTCTCAACTCGGTATTAGAGTTATTGCTCGAGCGGTAGGCGCGAGCTATATAGTATTTACTTCTGAGATGTACAGGGACGGCGTAGTGTAGTGGTTAGCAATCTCGCCTTGCACGCATTGGGCCCAGGTTCGATTCCCGGTGAGGGTTGCCTTGCCGGAATGGAATCTCGGAATCTTTGCTAAGATGTTTGTCTGACTTGGTGGGAGCATTGGGTCAGATATTCGATCTTCTCCGCCCCTTACATGAAGTATTTAGAGTTGGGTGAATATTTCATGAGAGATTGTCGTCCTTCGGAGGGGACGTAAAGTAGTCGGTCCCATGTACAGAAAGAAGAGTCATACCTGTACATGTAATCGCAGTCAGTATCGTAAAGAGTAGGGTATTCTACCCCTGATTGTTCCAAACCCCGTTCTGGTCATTGTAGGGGTACCCCTTGTAGAGTGTTTATCACTGTTGGGTATACCCGTGAGGATCACTCCTCTAAAGTGTAATAAAAAAATAAAATAAAAAATGTCAATGGGGAAATTTCGGATTTGAAAGAAAGCCTGAAAATATTAAATACCGACCAACTTCAGTTGAGTTGTATTGATCGCAGTAGCAATAGGAATATTCAAAGTATGAGAACCTATAATAAAGAAAATATAAAATTTGAGTTCTCTCTTCAAAATTGTGTAGTATTGAGCACAAAGTGTTTTCGTTTTCTAGGTAGGGGCTGACATTGCACTTGTGTAATCTTGAAAATGTTATCCCTTACCTACCCCACTGAGCTATATACCTGGAGGGGAGAAACTCTGCATACATTACAATGCATGTATGTGTACGGGACAGTTCACAATTACTTGTATAGTATAAAAAAGGGTAAAATACAACTGTATCAACAGTTTTAATTTAACAGCCATTGCAAAATAAAATGAGGGAAAGGAGAAATATGCATCGTACGCTAGAACATTAATAACAATCAGACAAATCACAAACAGGCCAGGATTTCATTTTATTTGAAAAAAATCCTGGCCGGACAGGGACTCGAACCCCGGACCTCTGATTATATATATCATTGCAAAATCATTTCCTCACTGGTAACAACTCTTACAATCTCATTGTGCGAGCCACACTGGTGTTTGGCACCAAATTGTGCCTTGTTTTATTTGGAGTCACTCGTCATTTTGACGTCACGACCAAATGTTTGGTAGCAAAAATTTTATTTGGAGGCCAACCATGAGCACCAGGATGACTTGTTTTGACCCCATTTCCCCCTTCCAAATGATGCGATTTTTCTACCCCATCTTCCTCAATTTGGATATATTCGTTTTTAAATGTTTCAGGCCTAACAGTTGTATTATGATTCCCCGATAAAATACTTATGCTAATGTATGATTAACTGCTATCAATTCTGACGTATTGATATCCATAAACATAAGTATCCATTTATATGAATATTTAGTAAGTCGTTCATGACGTATTTATTGTTTCCTTACTAAATAAAGCGATGGGTGTGCAACAAATCGCTCTAAGCCAATCAAAAGTCGTGATTTACCAAAACAGTTTTTGACAAAAATGTAACACCTTTCAACGTTGCGTTGCGTTCATGTATTGTTGCGTTCGCGTGTTGATGTGCTAAATACGGTCACAATAATGAATAATTAATCACACAATATTAATGATGGTAATTTATTTAAAAATTTTGCATACCTCCCGAAAGCGAAATTTAATGCCGCCATTTTGTTTCTCCGCTAAGACTGAAGTTCACGTACATTTACTAAATAAAATGACATTACATTAAAAAAAAAACATGTATTATCAATAATTATCAAATTGCGATCATCCTGAAATTAATAAAATTGTTAGAATTCTTACCGTTTACACATTCCATCAAAATATATAATCAACAGCGAGAGAACCATTACACCGATTACACCAGCGTTTCTTCTTAGTGCATTTGTGTAGACCGCGTCGACTGCCGCGACAAAGTTTACTACGCGTGATAAACTTAAGATACGCGCGGCTTGCAAATATGCGTTACGCGGCTGCAATCACGGCGCGCTGTAGCATTGCGTAAACAAACAATTTAACTTGTAGAAATATAAGGATGTAGGCCTAAAAGTTACATATGACTTATTTCGGGAAAGTTGAAAGGAATTATATAAAAACAAACAACATTGACTGTTATGTTAACATTCGTAATTGTTTATGTGTAAGTCTGCGTGTGTGCTAATAAGTCATTAACATTTTCTTGCTCCAGTTTCTTTTTTCTTATTGGATTTTGTCGAGGTTATGGATCTTATTGAATGTTCTCAGTTCCGAAATATTAATTACTATACTGCATGGCACTTATATAATATGCATGTTTCATAACCTCAGTTTACAGTGGTGCATCTAAGTTTTTTCTTTGGTTTTGAGTCTACCCTATATCGAAATTTCGCTTTTATTTTACATGTGGATCCTCACTTTCTTTATCGATGGCGAATGTCTTGTAGACATTCGCCAACAACAACAAAACATTTCTATTTAGGAATTAAATTATCTTCAAGTTATGAACTTGATACGCCGAAGGTGTTCGATGTCATCAATTGAGTTTTTTATAGGCTTACAGGAATGCTTTTGTAAGACAAGATTGTTCGTCAGTTTCCCTTTTCATTAATTCCTCTATTCAGTAAAGGCTACATTCATGCCCTTTTCAATTAGGCCTATCATCATGAACATTTTTGCTTTTTTTAACCAAAAAACTGATCCCATGCCGAATGCAGAGATTGAAGGGAGACGCCGGCAATGAAATGAGTTAAACCTTAAACCCATCTTAAAATCATATATTTTACATGTTCTTGAAATTTAATATAATATATCAAATATATGCAATTAATTCTAGGATTACATATAATCATAAAATTTACCTTTTGACATTTTGCCGCGTCTTATTTTGGTTTACGGCCCACGTTTCAGCTGATCCAAAAGTACCGTGCCGCGCGCCGAGGCTCGATTTTTACCGCTAAACGTTGCGTCATAAGCATGAGACGTAAATTATTATGCTAATAAGAGTGTCACAGCAACTAAAATTGTCATGGCAAATGTGTTACATTTTAGTGAGATAAATTATCTTCCGTTGCACACCCCTTCATATTTATATAATAAAACAAATTAATAAGCTCATGAATATTTAAACATGAATATTCATGATCCATGGGATATAAGTAGGTGAAATACAAAAAATCACACCTCAGAATTTTTTTGCAATTTTATATAGGCCTATAATAATTTCATAAATATAGGCCTATATGCGAAAAGAGGAGAAAATGATTTTTGACTACATAAGTCTACCAAGAGCTCTTGGGCCAACTATGTTTTCACCCTAAGAGATAAGTTATTGGTCATAAATGGAATCAATAAATCCTAAAAAGCATACTTCCCCAACCATTTTAGCTATAACCTACAATTAACTCTTTTCATCTGCAGTTCTTGATCACAAATATTGATTCTTGGTCAAATCAGACAACTGAACTCTTATCGCAAGCTCCCTATGGCATCTTAGTGTCAGTCTTAGTGTTTGAACACAGTCTCAGATGACTACAGATAAAGTACACAAATACTCCCCCTGAAATTTGCAAGACTGATAGAAAGTGCACAGATTGGGTGAGATATTTATCAGCTGTAGGTAGACATCTTGACATCCTGTCCTGTGTCAGGCTGGAAAGTGTTTGATTGTACAAATAAATTTAGCTGTCATGTTTGTAGAAGATATTGTATTGTGTTTTG
>JXSR01S043277.1:0-32554 GCA_000969725.1 Ophiothrix spiculata | reverse complement strand
TAATGGTTAAAAGATAATAAACGAATGTCATGTTGTATCATAGGTTTGTGGTTAACTTTAATGAAAATGGTTAAGTGCAAAAAGTATTTGTAGATAGTCTTAAGCTTTCAAGTATTTAGCATCTCAAGTAGTTTGATTTACATTATGCTAAGTGGTGGTCTCTGTACTGCAAGAAGTCACTAAACTGCTTTAAGGGTTTTCTCAGAGATGCAAAATCTCCATTGATTTTCTTAAAAAATTAGTATTTGGTAGATTTATTTGTGCTGATAACGAATCTAAAATAAAAAAAAACATAGGTCACTGTGCTCGTTTTTGAGATACAGCCATTTCTAAAAGTACATATTTTCCAAAAAAAACACCATCCAATTTACCATACAAAGTATAGGGAAAGCTAAAAAAATTGATCATTATGTGCTTGTAAAATACTAAATGTGTCATTGATTTTTTTAAATTTTTACATATGTTAAAGGACTTTTTGTGCACTTCAAAATACTGAAATAAAAAAATATGGTAAATCATGTTACTTTTTAAGAAAAATGACAAAAACTGGCATTTTTTAATAAAAACTCGTTATCCCACAGTCGTAAGCAACTGCATCTCTGAGAAAACCCCTTAAATAATGGAATGAGAAGTTAAATAGCAGGAGTTGTGGTTGAATTGAGAAGAAATCTTCAATTCACATGTTTTTGTACATTAAGCAGAAGTAGAGTTGGATATTTTGATTATGCCTTAGCTGTTTCTTTCCATTAAGCTAATGGTCTATGTTGCTTAAATGCCAATAACAAAAATGGGGAAAATCCTGCTAAGGACAATGGAATGAGAATCAATGTAGGTTGTTTTGAGTATTGAGCGTGAGAGAATAAGTCAATGTCAGCCGCCTCGAGGCTTTGGTTTTTGTGCGCTTCTATAAATGGTTGTTTATTATTATTATTATTATTATTTACAATTTTGGCCTGGAAGTACAATTCATAGGTCATAGTTTACGTTAAGTCTTGGAAGCTTGATTCACATTTTTAGCCACAGTGAGACTCAGAGGTTAGTCCTTTATGCATTAACCCCGATAAAATTATTTCAATAGACATTTGTGATTCCATAGTGATCCATCAGCCAAACTTTATCTCTTTTTCCTTCCCTTCCCTTCCCCTTTCCCTTTCCCTTCCCTTCTCTTCATGAGCACATTTGTGTTCGTTCATATCTCTATACAGCCGTAAATGCAGCAAACTGCATTTCGCGTTACAGGTGAAAATACATGCCAAAGTCGTCATTTACAGAAATTTACCTATTTTTGTTATATTTTTATGTTTAATTCAAAACACCTGCTAAGTTTCATTTCAAGAAAATGATCCTTTCAATCAATCAATGATACAAGTACTTGCATAACAATTATACCCCATGAAGGAGTCTATTCGTACAGGGGACCCACACGGCTTTACTGACTTTATATGAAGTATATCTGTATAATGTTCTGAGCACAATCAACAGAAAATATAGGGCTCACTGATCTTTGAACGTGTTTATTTCAATGAGGTGCCATTTAATCTGTATAACCTGGTCTTTGCAGATTTATAAAAAGCAAAAATGACAAGAGACTGCATTTATGTTACAAAAGGTCAGAGAACTGCTTCAGATAATGGGATGACAACAAGCAAATTCTTATCTTAACACATGCTGCATTTACTTTCATCTCATGAATCATATATGGCTTTAAATGTTGATCACGTCTTTGTGGTTTCCATTAACCCTAACCGTTCAAAATCACAATCCACGTAGGTAGGAAAATCGCCTAAGTCCAAATACCTCATAGACCGGAGTTAGCAATGGTCACAAAATCGCTGCCATGGCAGTGCGTGCTCAGTGGCTTGACATAGTGACAGTTGGGTTGGGAAGCGAGAGGTCCCGGGTTTGATTTCAGGCGGAAACCCGTTATTTTTAACGTGCAGTCTGACTGCATCAAAAAAGGCCACAGAACTGCTTTAAGAGAAAGAAAAACATGTTGAATGAAATGGTATGTGGTTGATTTTCAAACAGAGAATTGCTCAGTATGGTTAGGGTTAAGAGAAGTAGTATTCTGGCTGCATCAAAAAAGCCACAGAACTGCTTTAAGAGAAAGAAAAACATGTTGAATATTATGGTATGTGGTCGATTTTCAATTTGAGAAATTTTAGAAATGCAAGAAATCCTTCATACTTGAGGTATGGTTCAAGTATTGAGCATATTTTATTTTATTTCGATTTAATATGATTAAGTGTTAAGTTTTTGGGTATTTCAAATGTCAGCGAACTGCTTTATTTAATCAAAGGAAAACCACTTTGAAACACAAGACTGTGGTTAACTTCAATTTAAGGAGGATGGTTAGACATGCAAACGTTTTTTTTTTTCAGAGATTTGAGAATTTTATTAACATTATGATATTATTGGTTTGTCTGCGCTACATATGGTTAAAAAGTTCTTTAGGTTATATTCAAAACATGCTGAATCTTTTTATTTATTGTTCAATTTGAAGAAAATGGTTAGAAATACAAAAAGAGGTACACTTGACATTTTAATACTGAACATCTTAAGTAGTTCTATTGTATATAATTTGTGTTGGTCTGCATGTATCACCTAAGGTTAGAAAACGGGTCAAGATAAAAAAAGGAAAGTCATGTTGAATCATAGGTCTGTGGTTAACTTTAATGGAAATGATTAGAAGTGAAAAAGGATATTCTTAAAATTTTGTGTATTCAGCATCTCAAGTAGTTTGATTTACATTATGGTAAGTGATGGTCTGCTGTGCTGCACAATGTCACTGAACTGCTTAAATGGAAAGAAAAGCATGTCACTGAACTGCTTTAGGTGGATAGAAGTGTGGTAAATTGCAAAGTTTGTGGTTGTGAAAAAACTTCAATTCACATATTTTTATACATTAAACAGAAGGATATTTTGATTATGCCTTAGCTGTTTGTTTCCATTAAGCTAATGGTCTATGTTGCTTAAATGCCAATAACAAAAATGGGGAAAATCCTGCAAAGGACAATGGAATGAGAATCAATGTAGGTTGTTTTGAGTATTAAGCCTGAGAGGAAAAAGTCAATATCAGCCCATGAACTACTGCAATCAACCATTTTTGCTTGGCAAGTATCACCTAGCAGGGCTGGAATTCACCATATTTCCCGGGTAATTATTTGAGAAGGTTTTGACAGAGCAGAGGGCATCTTCTAAATGCCCTCTGTCAAAACCCTATCAAAAAGCCATAGATTTTGTAAAATAATATTGTTTAACTAAATTTATCAATACCTGACAGAATTTGACATTAAATTCTTTTATTTTTGTGCTTATTTACATACATTTCAATAACGATTGTCTGAATTGATAATTCTCAATATATAGATTTAAAATGTTGGCCTGCAAGTACAATTCATAGGTCATAGTCTACATTTATTTATGTATTTGTCTTGGAAGCACAGGCTTGATTCAAAATTTTAGCACAGTGAGACTCAGAGGTTGGTCCATTGTGCATAAACCCCAATAAAATTATTTCAATAGATCAAAAAGAAAGAAATGGGTGATTCCATAGTGATCCATTGGCCAAACTTTATCTCTTCTCTTTTCTTAATGAGCACATTTGTGTTCGTTCATATCTCTATACAGCCGTAAATGCAGCAAACTGCATTTCGCATTACAGGTGAAAATACATGCCAAAGTCATAATTTGCAGAAATTTATTACTTGCTTCAAAACAATTTTCATTTCAAGAAAATAATCCTAAATATTAAGTATCTGTATAATGTTCTGAGGACAATCAACAGAAAATATAGGGCCTACTGATCTTTGAATGTGTTTATCTCAACTTGATGAGGTGCCATTTAATCCTTATAACATGGTCTTTGCAGATTTTAAAAAAGCAAAAATGACATGAGACTGCATTTATGGCTGGTTTAAAGCAATGCTATAAGATTTTGATCAAAACTGGTTTATAGTAAAAACAGCATAAAATGGAGGAATGTGACTATCTGAAAGCGTTTTCAAGTGTATTCTGCGAAAAAATTGTTTTGCCACCAAAACACGGATAAAAAGCTTACTATGCTTTCCTACAGTGGCGTAGCCAGGTTTTCGAAACTGGGGGGACCACAACATGAAGATGAACTGACAGAATTGTATATTGAGTGCTGTATCGCCGCCCGGCCTGCGGCCGGTCGGCTCAACTTTACCGACGGGCGCTTTTTTAACCGACAAAATAGTCATTAATGGGGGGGCCACGGCCCCCCCCCCCGGCCCCCCTCTAGCTACGCCACTGCTTTCCTATACTAACACATGTGGAATTAAATTCGGGATCCCGAATTTAATTCAACAAATGGCCATAACAGAAAAAGTAAGCATCTTTGAGGCAAATCGTTTGGAGGGTATTCATATCTACCCAAAACAAACCCAATAAGCCAAAAAAATCAAAAGTCATGGGTGACAGGGGGCGCTTCATTTTTAACACTTTATAGTATTACTTTAAGGTGAATGGTCATTTCAGTAACTCTTCATTTGTCGTTCAATGTACGTAAGGTCATATAAAGCCACAAATTTTAGTTTAGTGGAAATAGTTCATCATCGATTGTGGTTACCATTATGATAAAATGCTGCATGTCTGTATTTTGAAAAGGTCACAGATTTGCTGCAGATAATGGAAAGACAACCATGTTGTCATTCAAATGGATTTACACATTCTAGAGTTGTTTGTAATAATGGTTGTTTTTAAACAACAGTGTTTTGCTAGTTTCGCTTTTGCATAATGATTTGTATATAGTAGATTAGATATGCTAAATGCCAGTTTAGCTTCACTGTTCTGTTATGGAATGGAGTTGTGTAGAAGTTTAGCTTTGCTGCTTTGTTATGGAATGGACTAGAAAGAGTTATTTAGAAAAAGTGGCATTTAATCAAGTAACATTTTGATTTTTGCATATAAAAAATTGTTAAGTGATTTATTGTAGGTTATTTTTTAATTTACTGAAAAGTTTAAACTACAGTTGGGATCATTTAAATTTGAAGTGAATGTATTACAAACAGTCAAGTAAAAGTATTATTTTTGCAATACATTTGTTTAGAATATTTTTGTCAAGATGTTGAGTATCTGAAGCAAAATAACTCAAAAATTAATAATGGCTGCTGAATTCTCGTCTAGGAAAAACATGCAAAAAGTGATAAGAAATTTTTGGTCAGTCGTCAAATAATTAGAATATCTTTTTTATAAATTGTTTGCTTGTCCTCAATTGAATTTGAAAAATCGGTTGGGATTTTTTTTTTCTCTTTTTTTATTTACTAGCATACTCCACTATATGTATATGTATATGTATTAATCAAGGCTCAGAATATGAAATAATAGGATAATTTCGGTGTCAAAATGAATCACCATACTTACAAAATGACTAAAATTCTCAACACAAAATAAAACATTCATTTTTTTCTGCATTTTTAGAATGCATAAATCTGAAAAGAAGAAAAGGACTTTTTTAGGAATTTCCAAAAATAGGGTCAGTATTCTTTTGCCTTTTTTTGCTGATTTCCAAAATTAAGGTTGGTCGGTTGAGGACGAGCAAACAACTTTTTATTTTTGGCCTCCCTCAGTAGAAACAGGCATAAATGTTGAAATTTGATGCAAGCCACTGAAAACTAGCCAGTCAAATGCAATTTTAAATTTATTATTAGTCACAGTAAACCCTTTCAGGAAAAACAAACCACTATATATACATAAATCAAGAATTGAACAAAAACGTTCTTTGTATTAAATGTACCATCATAAGTTCAGTTTATATGAAACTTGAGTATTGAAGAAAAACATAAAAATGGGAACAATTCATGAATCTCATAAATGTAGAGGTGGATCAAATGTTAAGAGAGCAGGAATGACGGCGTTGCAAAATCTTTTGTCTCGACAAGAGAAATGAAAGACGCGAAGTAATTATGAGCAAGATGGAAAAGATGGAATTTTGTTACAGTGCTTATATAAGTATAAATGAAAGGAGACAGGCTCTGAATAAATATAAATGGAGGGAGACAGGCTCTGAATAAATAAAATTGAGTTGAAATTGGGAGAGATGAGGCATATGATTGGCATTTGCTATAGGATAGAAACAAATAAGAGAACAAATAGCCTCGGTGAGGATTTATCTGATTGTCACTGAAGGTAACAGTCTTCATGTAAGGTGCATAGACCATGTTGAATAATTCGTCGGTCACATCACATACTGTTCTATATGACCAAAGACACATTTCGAGAAAATCGCATTTGAAAATTCTTACGTAGACTTCGTGTGTGTCATAAAATAGCCTTTGCACTTAAGTTTACTTCTTATACTAAATTCTTTTAAAAGAAAAGACTTCAAACTTGTTATTATGTTTAATTTCAGCTAAAATTTCTACTTGTAACCCTATTTAATGTAATTGTGAACTTATAGATCTCTATGTGAAAAAGCTTTTTTTACATTTAGTGATCTCTTGGTACAGTAATTGAATACGTCAAACTGCGCTATATGATATAGGACTGTATGTGAAAATTATTTTCATCGCGAAGTTCAAAAAGTGCACCATATAGATCTGTATGTGATGCGTTGTTTACGCTATACCTAAGTACATGATTTTTGCATATAGCGCAGTTTGTGAAACGCTTAATTTTAATAGAACGCATTTGGCCCCAAATTAATTAATAATTTCTTGTTAATTAGGCTAAATTAAGGCCTCTAACTTGGTAGGTATGAAGAAATCATCAATATATCAATCCAGATAAATTTTCTCAAAAATGTTGTATAGAACAGTATGTGAATCGACCGACGAATTCAATCTGTAGACTATAATGTTGTAAGTTTGTGGTCCAAGATTTGATATTTATCATTCAGTAAACACAATACACTAATTTCATTGGAAAACATCCTTAGCGCATCAGTTCTTCCCTCGCTCTGCACTAATCCAAGTCCAGGATTCAATTCCGGCTCCCAGCACTGTATGTTCATTTGGTTTTCAGTGCATACTCCCTTCTGTGTGACTATCATCCTGTGGCCTCAGAATAATAGTCACATAGCCAGAACCTGGGGAAGATAGATTGCACTACTTCACTCCAAACCATGTAGTGTTAATATAGTGTCTATATTGTTTGTTGCCGTAGAAGTAATATACCATATTATGGAATATTTTTGTCAATTACAAAAGTTGGAATCCTCTATATAAACTAAAGAAGTATATTTGTGGTGTTGAAGCAACAAGAAATATACTATAACATTGCTTCATCCAAAATAATAAAAGGTCTAACAGGGGGTTTTATGGTCATGCTCCTAGCCAGTCTCTGCTAATTAATACCAATGTTCCTACAGCCTCAAAAATTACTACCGATTGGCTCCTTTAAAGTGGAACTAAGAAATGAAATGCATGCCTCCAACCAAGATAAAATAGAATGCAGTACGTAACAATAGTTCAATACTGAGGAAGTAGGAAATGATGACTGAGTCGGAGGAAGACTGGCAAAGTGTACACAATAGACCTAGAAATGAAGCTACTGAATTAGTAAGAAAGAAGTATATAGATGAGACTGAACTGAAGTACTGAGCTGGAAAGTAATAAGAGCAAACTAGTGTTTAGAATGTTTGAATGAGCTGTAATACCTAGGGTAGGGGTGGAGTATTTGTGTTTCAGGGGATAAGGGTGGTAAGAAGAAATAAGGTCTAACATGGGGTTTAGTGGTCATGCTCTTATCCAGTCTCTGCTAATTATTATCAAGTTTCCTAAAGCCTGAAACAGACAAAAGTACCACCTCTTATCTCCTTTCAAGTGGAAGTAAATAAATGAAATGCGTTTCTCAACCAAGATAAAATAGGATGCAGTATGCAACAATAGCTCAATACTGAGGAAGTAGGAAATGATGACTGAGTAGGAGGAAGACTAGCAAAGTGTACACAATAGACCTAGAAATGAAGCGACTTAATTAGAAGCAAAGAAGTATATAGATGAGACTGAATTGAAGCACTGAGCTTGACAGTAATGAGAGGAGACTTATGTTTAGAATGTTTGAATGAACTGTACCTAGGGTTGGGGTGGAGTATTTGTGTTTCTGGAGATCAGGGTGGTACTTAAGTGTAATAGGCTTTACATGTATCCTGTTTATCTATAATTTTATATGTTTTAAGCTTTTCACAAACTTCATATGACTCATATGATATAATTGCTAATTTACATGAATCTGTATGCTGTATCATTAAAACTAAAGACTCCCAAAAAAGTATCGCCTCACTCGAACAAATGGCTCCTGTGCTAATACGGAATACGCATACGTAATTTGAAGATTGTGTGCACAAGCGCTGGAGTTTCAGCTTTCATTGAACACCCTATTTCTGACAATTGACTGAGAAACATTGAAGTTATGAACTTTTAAAACCCTCAAGGTCGTTTTTTAAAAGTTGCAAATTTCATTTTTCGCACTGAACAAACTAGTAACACAAGACTAAGGCGTAGGAGCCATTTGTTCGAGGTGAGGCGATACTTTTTTTGGAGTCTTTAGTTATAATAAAAGATCTTTCTTGCTTTCTAATATAATTCAAAATTTGATTACACAGAAACTCAATCCTTTGAATGACAGTATTTCTCCATACTATCTCAAACATCCAAGCATTTTGTTAGCCCTTTAATTTTTTACAAATATTTTACTTAAGCTTTACAAACCTTAAATACTACTTCATATATTACCCTCAATCAATTAATAGATTATTTCATCCCATGACAATTAATTGGAAACATTTCTAGTGAAGATATCTTTAATGACATTCTTTTTCACTGCTTAACCCATAATGACATCAGTGCAAAACTAAAACCATCCTTATTCAGTGCCTAGTTTTAGGTCTGTCAAATGTAAGCTGGCAAGTTTTCTGTGTCACACAAAAAGCGGGAAAATTCACGGAATTTAGGAAAAACAACCTAAAACACAGAAACTCATGGAAAATGTGTTTTTTCCTTGACAAAAATTGATATATGGAAAAATAATGAGAATGTGATATTTAAATGATAAAAATAACATCTCTTTAAACAACTGAACATAATGCAAGTAAGTCCGTTTTTTACTACTTACACACCTGAAACAAGTATATTAATTTATTACATCACTGGAAATCACAGAATATAGTATTTGCAACCACTCACGGAAAATCGCGGAATTGGGTGTTTTCAATCACGGAAAATTTGCCAGCTTAGTCAATTGTGTTCTGAAACCAAAATTATCCCCCCTGTAGTATGTTTAATGAAGCAACGGTTGATCATAAACAAAATGAATAGTGCTATACCTATTTGATAAAATAGAAGAGCAAGTCCCCAATGAAGTTTTATCACCACCAGTATGCATTTGTGCGTGGTGACAATTGGTATGTTTCTCCTGCCTCAATACAATCACCTGTTCATTTTCCCAATTGTAGGATGTTTGACATACGACCTACTTTAGTTTAATGTGATGATAGTTGTGATATATCAACAATTTTAGTTTCTCCAATTATTGCCCGTTTTTTTTGCATATGTTAATCGCTAGACTACCAGTATGCCACTTTTTGACATTTTTCCCAATGATCTGTTTTTGCCTTATTTCCTTTACGTCATCGCTGAAAACTACCCTTTTCGAATACAGTTTTTGCTCTGTCAAATGTGTTCTGAAACCTAAATGATTCCATGGAAATAAGTACTAAAATGAAGCTACGGTTAATCATATACAAAATGGATGTGCTATAATTATTTGATTAAATAGAAGAGCCGAGTCCCAATTGAGTTATATCACCCATCATGCATTTGTGCGCGATGACAATAGGTATGTTCCTCCTGCCTCTATACAATCACCTGTTCATTTTCCCCATTGTACGATGTTTGACATAATACGACCTACTTTTGTGAATGTGATGATAGTCGTGATATGTCAAGTAGTTTATTTTCTCTAATTTTGTGGTTTTTAATTGCCTATGATTATCACTAAACCATCAGTATACCACTTTTTAAGTCGTGAGACATAGTTTAAACTTAATTCAGCATCAGTATACCAGACATAGTTTAAACTTAATTCAGCATCAGTATACCACTTTTTGATATTAATGATCTATGTTTGCCTATTGTCCTTTACATCATTGCAGAAAAACAAATTTTTCAAAAATACAGTTTTGGCTCTGTTAAATGTCCTCTGAAACTGAACAAATTCCCCAGGAGTAATGTAATCAAATGGCGCTCCAGTTGATCATAATCAAAATGGATGTGCTATAACCATTTGATTAAAGAGTAGAGCGAGTCCCAATTGAGTTATATCACCCACAGTGCCTGTGTTTATGATGACAATAGCTATGTTCTTCCTGCCTTAACTCAATCACCTGTTCCTCTTCCCAGTTATACCAGGTTTGACATATGACCTACTTGTGGTAATGTGATGATAGTCGTGATATGTCAACAAGTTTTCTTTCCTCCAGTGATCTCTGTTTGCTCAATACCCTTCATATAACTCACAGATGAAAGCCCGCTCCTTCCATATTTGCATTTTTAGTTATTCTGAAACCCAAATGGGGAGAAATGTGCCGAATTGAAGGTGTTTTCTTTCTTTCTTAATACAATAACCTGTTCCTTTCCTTAATTGTACAAGGTTTGACATACAACCTACTTTTTTTAATGTGATGATAGTTGTGATATGTCAAGAAGTTCATTTTCTCTATTTTGTAGTTTTATTTGCCTACGCTTATTACCCAGTCACAATGATTGAATCTGAATTATGTACTCGTGATATGTCAAGAATTTAAGTTTTCTATAGTTTGTAACTATTTGCTTTAGCTTATTGCCTAGTCACAATGATTGAATCTGAACGTGATATGTCGAAGAGTTTTAGTTTCATTTGCCTACACTTTTTACCCAGTCACAATGTTTGAATCTGAATTTTGTACTCATGATATACCAAGAAGTATAGTTTTCTTAAGTTTTAGTTTTATTTGCATATGCGTATTGCCTTGTCACAATGTTTGAATCTGAATTCTGTACTTGTGATATACCAAGAAGTATAGTTTTCTCCAGTTTTAGTTCAATTTGCCTACGCTTATTGCTAAGCCACAATAATTGAATCTGAATTCTGTAATCGTGATATGCCAAGAAGTTTTGTTTTCTCCAGTGTGTAGTTTTATTTGCCACACGTATTGGCTGGCCACAATAATTGAATCTGAATTCTGTATTTGTGAAGTTTCTCCAGTTTGTAGTTTTATTTGCCTACACTTATTACCCAGTCACATTGATTGAATCTGAATTCTATACTCGTTATATGTCAAGAAGTTTAGTTTCTCCAATTTGTAGTTTTATTTTCCAATGTTTATTGCTAATTAAGTCACAATCATTTAATCTGAATTCTGCACTCGCGATATGTCAATTATTTGTGTTTTTTATTTAAAAAAATAAATAAATGTCGGTGCTTATATAGCGCTTTTCCAGAATTGATCAAAGCGCTTTACATTTTTTCACTCATCCTGGAACGGATTGCCTATGCTTAATATTTAAGCCATAAAAGAGGTGAATGAGTATATGTATTTCATATCAGTAGCCATACTGTGGAAAATTTGGATTTTTTTTGGTGAATTCAAAATTATACTTAGCCAAGATGTGTCATGAACACCTTACTGATTTCTCAGCATTCGGAATAAGAGGTGTTGATAGATTCATGTGAGGGGAATAACTAAAGGGATTCAATTCAATCTTTGCTGTTCACTATTATTTTAGCTATGAGGGGATGTTCAATAAGTTTGAGGTCTGAGGTAGCTATGTACATGTTTTAATATGTAATGTAGTTCCAACTCAAATTATGAACACACTGAATTGATTCATCAATAGATTCAGTCAAAATATTGGAATAGTTCTCATTACAGATCCATAAATTTTTTATGATACTCACAAAAGAAATATTTTAATTGCTATCAGGAACCTTGGTCACTCTGTTCTGCACTGGCTGGAAACACTTCCGCTTTAATGTGGATGTGACGTCATCAGTTTGCCGTTCCAGGATGAGTAAATTGTAAATTATAAACTGATGACGTCACATGTTTTTTACAAATCATGAACATTTGGAAAGTTTCATCTAAATACCTGCTTTTGTTTACAGAAAATTAAAACTTGCATGTCAGAGGTTTCTTAACTTTAGAATTAAGCATCAAAAGTGATAAAAAACAACCCATTACAATACCAAGAACTCTCATATCCATCTTTCCTTGACATTGTTGAAATCTGCAGGATAATTATTTAAAGAATTATCTTTTTTAAGTGTTGACACTCTTTCTTTGTTGAATTTGTTGGGTGTAGCGCTTGGGAGAAAGATATTAAGATTAATGCATGTCAGTTAAGTAAAAGCAAAACTAGAATTTTGATCAAAAATGGTTTATATTAAAACAGCATAAAAAGAAAGAATGGGACTATCTTAAAGCGTTTTCAAATGTATCTTGACAAATGGATAAAAAGCACATGCATGCTTTCCTATATTAATACATGAGGAATTAAATTTGGGATCCGCACTTTAATTCAACAAATGACCATAAACAGAAAAAGTAAGCATATTTACGCCAAACCATATGAAGGGTATTATAATCTACTCAAAACAAACCCATTAAGCTAAAAAAATCAAATGTGATAGGTTACAGGGGGCGCTTCAGTTTTAACACTTTATAGTATTGCTTTAAATAATATATGATATGCCATTTTTTGCTATTTTTAAGTGGCTGTAATCATAATTAAATCTTTGCTTTTTTCTTTTTCATGCAAACATCTTCAAACTGGCATTGAATTCCACAACACAGGTAAGTGTATATATAAACTTTAATTTCCTGGAGGAATAAAACTGACAAAATTCTCAAATTTAGTTACGTTTTAGACACTCTTTGGAAATTTGAAAAAATAGCACATAGACATAATATATGTAATGGCTCACCTCAAAAGGGGGGACTTTGTAAATTATATCAATTTTGATTTTATCATTTCATCTGTTGCAGCATTTTCTAAGCTTTAAAATGACACCTTACTTGTTAAAATTGATCAAGGCGATCAAATTTTACAACAGAAAATCTGCTGGAAATTCGTATTATTTTCTTTATTTTTTGCTGCCTTTTTTCTCCAGTTTCTTGAAAAGTGTTCTGTCGCAGAGTCCTCCTTTTCGGGGTGAGTCATCACATATAATATTTGAGATTTGTAGCTCATAAGCAACATTAGTTGTAAAATGCGGGATTACTTGAGCACATTCTCCAGTTTAGTATCTTTACTCCAATACAAATGAACTTCCAAATATACTTTAAGACCCAGGAATGATTACGGAAATATGTTTGACGATGAACTCGCTCAGGAAACATGAGATTTCATCACCATCAAAAAGGATGAATCAGAGTCAATACCCCAGAGAGCAACACCGACACTGCAAAACATAAAATCATGTTGAAATTTGACATTTAATATAACATAAAAGCATTTTTTCCAGATGTGTCAGGATTTTGGCACATTTGAGAATTTATATTACATTGTGTTAAAAGCATATCAGTAATTTTTAATCTCAGAACTGTAAATTTCATATTTGGCTTAGCTGTCAAGAAATGTGAAATCTGCTTGCGATATCCAGTATTTTCGTAAAATCTTAGGAAACTTTACACTTATCTCAGCAATTCTTAATCTTGGAACTGTGAATTTCATATTGGCGAAGTTGTCAATATTTTTAAAGATAGTGAAATTTATTTCTAATACATAACGTTTTGATAAAATCTTGAGAATCCTAATTCAAATACAAATCTGAGAATGCAATTTAGATCTTGCGTTATTTTAATCAGCTAAAGTAGAGTAATCCCAGTTTACAGACTTTCTCAGAAAAGTTTTGAGGCTGCTGTTAACCATCATTTTTTTAAAAGGTTTTGCTTTATAATACAGTTAGTAGTGATTAAGAAAATAATGTAAGTGTGTATTTCCATTTTTGACCAAAATTTATGATTTTATCCAAAATGTTAAGAGTTTGTGTTTTCCCCACATTTTATTGGAAAAGCTATATTCAAAAAATTTCTCTTTCAAATTTTAGATTTTTAAAAAATGAATATTGCCAAACAGTATTACTTTTTTTCATCATATGCACATATCTCAATTTATAACCCTTGTGTTTACCTATTTTTGGCAATGTTATAAATATTAAATTAATTTTGTGTTGGGCCTTTCAAAAAATAGGACTTACAAAAACATATTTTGTTGGCATATTGAGCAAAAATCTCATTAATTAATCAAAAACAGAGTTCACCATCATTTTCAGCATGTAAATATGCTTCTAGAAAATGTCACATTATGGACTCAAATAAATATTTTTTTCTGAAAATTATGAGTTTTAACACAAGCCTTAAGCCATCATGCTAATCAAGTTCAAGGCAAATAAGATAACTGCTGTATCAAATTACTTTTAGTGAAAAGTTTGCTGATTTTGTCTGTTACTACACTTGTGGTCAAAAGTGTTTGCACACAAAACATTTAACCAGCCACATCTCATGAACCGTTCATCATTTGCGTCATTTTTGTTTTTGAATTTTATGTTTTACATATATAGATCTAAAGAACTCAACAGGAATTGCATTCACAACATTTGAAAATGTGGCATACTAAACATACTCATTTAAAAACTGAGTTTAAATACATAACTGCATATTTGTTGGAAAACGTATAACCTGAAAATGTTCTTTACGATTACACAGTGATAACGAACATTGAGTAATAAACTAAATAGGTACATATCAAATAGTGTGGTGTATTTGTATATGGTCCAGAAAATTTGCCATTTTTATGGCTATGGAAGATTGAATATCAGAGGAAACATTGATTATTTATATTGGATACATATGGCACCTATAAAAAAATGAATTTTTAAAAGGTCTTGATCGTTTGATTAAATAATTAGGTTTTTGCACATATTTAAGTGTGCGCAAACACTGTTTACCGCGAGTGTACATAACTTGTACTGGGTGTAGAGTTTAACTTTTGTTGTAATATGATGGGTTGTTGACACATGTAATTTCAGAATTGTGATGGATTAATTTGTGTTAAAAGCATTTTTTAGTAATGTAATGTCAAATCTCAAGACTCAATCTCAAGTTAGAAGGGATGAGTTGCATATCGTCGGTCACATCACATACTGTTCTATATGATGAAAGACGCATTTCTAGAAAATCGCATTTCGAGAAAATCGCATTTGAAAATTTCTTTCGTAGATTTGTGTCATAAAATAGCCTTTGCACTTTTACTTTCCTTTGGATACTAATCTCTTTTTAAAAGAAAAGACTTCAAACTTGTTATTATGTTTAATTACAACTAAAATTACTTCTTGTAACCCTATTTAAGATAGTTGTGAACTTATAGATCTCTATGTGAAAACACTTTTTTTACATTTAGCGATCTCTTGGTACAGTAACTGAATACGTCAAACTGAGCTATTTCATATTGATCTGTATGTGAAATTTTTTTAATCGCAAAATTTGAATAGCGCACCGTATGTGATGCGTTGTTTACGCTATACTTAAGTACGTAATTTTTGCATATAGCGCAGGTTGTGAAACGCTAAATTTTAATAGAATGCATATAGACCAAAATTAATTAATTCTGTTTAATTAGGCTAGATTAAGGCTTGTAACTTGGAAGATATAAAGAAACCATCAATATATCAATCCAGACAAATTTTCTCAAAAAAGTCAAAAATGTCATTAAGATAGGTATGTGATACGACCAACGATGTGGATTCAGATGGATTACTCCCCAGCTTCTTTAACAAAACAAGTGTCAAGTTTGCATACATATTAGGCCAACATAATTAAATTGTTTGTCTCAGAGCTACTGCGCATTTATACAAAAAATATGTGAATTTATACTTTTTTTCTGTATTTATTTCATTTCATTCTTTTTGAAACAGTTATGGCTTATTTAGTGATTGCATAATTTATTATAACATTCAGTTCAAACATGAATCTTTTTTTTTTTTTTTTTGGTTTTTACCAGGGTGACACAATGTCACTGCTATGAAATCTCATAACCAACCAACTTTAACTTTTGTAGCAGATTATAATTATGTTTTCAATTAATGTTTCTTTACCTATTCCACAATTTTATACTTTTATCAAGCAACAAATTTACCTATTAATTATCCATGAAAATATTAGTTACATTGTAATCCGAAACTTACTTCCAACAAGCAGTACAATGGTTGAATTTGAAACTACAGTGATTCTTAATGATAAGATAAGAATTATATTTTTCTAATTTATAAGTAACTTGCTCCCGATATTTATGTTGATCAATTCAAATTTAAGTATGTTAATGAACAAAAACATCTTAAGCTTGGAAACACTGCCTTTGAATATTTAGACACTAATGAAGTAAAGTATAGACTAATGAAAAATAATTAGAAGCTACATAACATGACCCTAGGGCTTTTATTTCCTGTTCTCATAAAAATTCATGATTTCATTAAAATTGCTAAATGTAGTCATCTTATATAAAGGAAAAATGATGCAAAGAGAGCTTAATAATAACAACCTGAGGAATTGGAACTTACAAAACATGTTAGATTATTAAAAATGGATATCCACATTAAAAGTTCCTGTTTTATTGAACATTTGTTAAAACAGTTGTATGTTCTATATAGATTCAGTGTGTTATATTTGTGTCTTTCTAGATAAGCAGGCCCGTAGCCAGGATTTTTTTAAAGGCATGAGGATTTTCAAAAAATGAACCTTTTTTTCGTTTTGGTTGACCCTAAACAAATTAAAGTGACAAGCAAAAAAAAAAATGGTTTCAGTAGTTTTACAAGCTACGTCCCGGGCACACTCCCACTGGATATGGGTTTGGTTATAAGTAGGTGTTTCCAATGTGTTTTTTACACCTGCTACTTTACTTCAGACATTTATTTAATTATTATGTATTATTATTATTATTATTATTATTATCGTTATTATTATTATTTATTTCTTCGCGATACATTTCTATCTCCTTACTCCTATTACATGATTCATAGAACATGTTTATAGTAAATAACCTGTCAATAATTTTCCCTGAATTTGTGAAATATTGGAAAAAAATACAATCTCTTTATTTTTGTTTTTCTCCAGAGAAAAATGGTATAAAAACAGTGTTTCTATTTTGAAATCTTATAAAATCATGTTTTATGCCTTTGATGGTGAAGCAAATTATTTCTGATTAAATGGTTTCTCTTTAAATATTCAATTGTCTTCAGAAGCTTTGATTGATCTTTTTACTGGTAAAACCATCTGAGGTACACGTTTAGGATCACACCACCACTAATAATATATTACAAATTAATTATCTTTCAAGTTTAGCAATTTCTGTTTGGACCGCTTTAATTTTTTTTGTTTTTTGTTTTGATATGTTATCTTTTATAGATAATTTTTTTAGTTCTAATTGGAATCTAGGCAAGTCCCTTTAACAAATAAAATCTAATAAAGACACTGTACTAAACAAACAACCAGAGCTGGAAGTTGACATTATAACAAGTACTTTATGAAATGTAAAACCTTTAATTACATTCAAATGGCAGGATGAACTTAAAATACAATGACATAAAATAACCCTGTCCTGTGTTTCATCAACTACGAGTTGAATGGCCGTAAAGTTGCGAGCATGCAAAACATGTAATGAAATATGAAGTACATAACGGCTGATAGTGAGAAAAACATGCATTGAGGATAAGGCCAAAAAAAGAAACAAGTTTGTTTCTGGTAACCCGCGCGCGTTTTTGTTAAGTTACATATTTCCCGCATTTTTTTTTATCATATTTCGTATCAAACAAAAAATCTTTGTTGGTGATAGATAAAACAATTCTGTAAAAAAGCTTGCTGGAGACTTCTGTAAAAAAACAAAGATGCATATAACTGAACATGTGGCTACTAAAGTTATATACAAAACTTAATGGTTATTGATGATATAAATTAATAATATAAGAAAACAAGAGCATTTTTTTAATGTGTTTTTCTTTCTGCATTTTTGGTAAAAAAGGAAAAATAGCATATCGCATTGCATTTTTGAAAAGTAAAAAATAAAAGATAAAAGAGCGCATATCGCATTGTACTTTTCGTGCATGTTACCAGAAACAAACTTGCTTTTTATTTGCCCTAAGCAAAGATGATAAATAACTTAAACGCATTATGTCAGTAGTAATCAAATATTAAGTACGTTTTGAGAATTCCGGAATTCAATTTAAGGCATGTATTGACGTAATAAATTTCGGATACGATATCAATCATGTAATTTTAGATCCATACCAACTTAACTTCGGATCTGATATCAATCATGTAATTTTAGATCCATACCAACTTAACTCAAAACAAGAAATCTATTCATATATGCCTCGATAATATTCTTAAATATTCCTATTGGTGATAGCTTGTTTTTTAATCAAATTCAGTAAATATGTATGAGATATTGTTTGTTTTGATACCTCTAACAGTGTTTTAAAATGTAAAAAATTCTACAGGGATTCAATCTTAAGTGTTATATTTCATGAGCAAATGCTCCATCTTCTATTTTAAAGGGGCATTGGACAATTTCAGCATCATCCCCAAACTTTTCCCCAAGCATTTTTATATTTTTGCACCATTTTAAGCATTAGCGATAATAATGACAACATGCAGATTCATTGTTAAATATCAAAATATTTAGATATTCTTTTATTTTAATTATCATTGTCGACAATGAAAAAACACTACCGTTTGAATATGCTATAAAAAAAACACTACCCTCTATAGTTGAATTTTAAAATTGACCAGGTCTATTTTAATGCAAACTCGAAATTTCTTTAGATTTATTTGCAATCTATGATGTGAAAGGAATGATTAACAAACAAATCTGTTGCTCTTTCTTGATATATAGCATCAATAAATACGTTTAGAGAATAGCCTCATACCCAACATCAACAAACAAAATAAAATTCAAATGTTTGACTTTTCTGAAGATTTTGATCAAAATATCAGCGATATCGGGTAATTGACTGTTATTTTCTAACATACGAAGTGTAAATCATCCACAAATAAAATTTTGAATTTTGTCCAATGCCCCTTTAAACAAGTTGAGATGAAACTTTCCCATTCTCAGCTAACATTCTCATCTGCTTTCTATGGCTGCCAAGATTATTTATTTGTTTATTTATTTTTTCACACTTGTTAAGGTTTTGTTTAGTTTCTAGTAGCATATTTTCATATATTTTCATATGATAATAAGAAGAAAAATGAAATAAAAGGATGGAAAGAGGCTGTGTTTCAAAACCAGATATTTTGTTTCGGTAAATGCATTGTAATAGTAAATATAAAATGTATTTTTATTATATACCTGTGCTTTTGAAGTTATTGGCCCTTTTTTTTTTGCCTATCAGTCTTAGAAGTTATGGGGAAAAATCTGAATGCAGGGAGAAATTATCAGCCTTTTGCCTACCCTTGTAAAAAGTTCTAAGACAAGCCAATGGACTTAATATATATTTAGATTCAGTGCCCCCCCCCCCCCCAAGGGTTTCTGGAAAAAATAAATACACAGGAAAAAATTGAAAAGGGTAAAGAAAAAAGCAAAAGAAAAGAGAGGACCACAAAAAAATCATTAAAAATGTAACGTTGTATCAAATTTTTGTTGAGAAATTGAAATTACATCGTTATGAGTCAGCTTGGAGCTTGGGAGACATTTTTTTGCTTGTCAGTTTTCAAAAGCTACATTAAAAAATTGGGGTGTACCTTTTGGGTTTCATATGTCAGCTGCCCCTCCTAACAACAAACCCTGGTGCTGTGCCTAGTTAGATTAACGCGAGAGCAATTTTTTCTTAAACATAAAACAACAAAATATGGCAGTTAACCTTCCTACCTAATTTTCACTTCAAAAACTAAAAGCTTTATTTGAATATTTATCCTCATTTAATTCAGAAAGGCCTCATTTGATCTCATTTCAATTCCAATATTTTCTGTATTGACTCTCCTATATAACAGATTTTCAAAGATTGATAATTCAAAAGGTATTTATTTCAAATTTGACATTCCATCTATTATGTCACAAATGTAAACGTATTGAAGTTGAATGACCTCACAGCCAGTACAAATACTGTTCAGCAGAGAGAATATTTCTGTGAATATACGCCACAAGAAAACGCAACAAGACAACCGATTACTCCTTACAGCCATGGCAATAACAGTTCACTTGAATCAGGAAGTTGCTTGAATATGCTATAAAAATGGTGACATATGACTTGGAAAAACAAGGAAAGTCGTAATTAAAATTTATACTATAGAGCTATTAAAGCTTCATTTAAAACTTGAGTTCATGAGAAAGGGTCTTAATTGTTCTCTTTGTACTTCTACATTTTTCATAGTAACTAACCTATAAAATAGATAGTCAATGATATTTATTCCAAATTTGACATTCCATCTATTATGTCATAAATGTTAATGTATTGAGGTTGAATGATCTCACAGCCGATGCAAATACTGTTCAGCAGAGAAAATTTCGGTGAATATACGAATAAGAAAATGCAACAAGACAAGCGATTACTCCTTACAGCCATGGCAATAACGGTTCACTTGAATCAGGAAGTTGCTTGAATATGCTATAAAAATGTGATATTTACATGGTGATATACCCGGGGGGGGGGGGGGCACTTAGCTATATAATTGCATGAGCAAAGGTTTTCAAAATACCTCCTAAACACATATTTTGAGTAGCCTTCAAAATTACCCCTAAACAAGGATTTCACAGCACGGTTATTCCTTTCATTTTACCCCTTAGTAAGTTTTTCTAAATAAACACCCCTTAAACATATTTATTTATTTTTAAGTCTGAAAAATTACCCCCTAACACGTTTGGTCGGAATTTGAAAATAGCCCTTTTTGTTGAAAATCAGTGTTTTCTGACCCCTAAACACGAAACGTTTTTTTGTTCACGCATGTGTACAACAATATGGCTAAGTGGCCCCCCAGGGTGACATATGACTTGGAAAAACAAAGAAAGTCTTAATTAAAATTTATACTATGAAGCTTCATTTAAAACAGTTCATGAGAAAGGGTTTCACTTGTTCTCTTTCTACTTCTACATTTTTCACAGTGACTAACCTGTAAAAACGATTGTCAAAGATCGATGAATTCAAAAGGTATTTATTCCAAATTTGACATTCCATCTTTTATGTCACAAATCTAAACGCATTAAGGTTGAATGAGCCAATGCAAATACTGTGCAACACAGAGTACATTTCTGTGAATATACGCCATAAGAAAATGCAACAAGACGAGCGATTACTCCTTTCAGCCGTGGCAATAACGGTTCACTTGAATCAGGAAGTTGCTTGAATATGCTATAAAAATGTGATATTTACATGGTGACGTATGACTTGGAGGAACATTTTGACAGAACAATCCATTAAATTGTCAATCACTGTATTGCGATCATGGGTATATTGAATGGGAATCAGTTATTCATTTTATTTATTGGAAATCTTCTTGACAAAATTGTTGTAGTTTAGTTTGATAATAGTAAGAAACACATATGTGTTTCTTGCATATAGCTAAATACAAGATATTACAATTGAGTGGTGCTCTGGCAAATGAGCGGAAAGTCTCGATTTTAAAAATTGAGTTTATGGCATATTTTAATTCTATATAATCTCAGCTTTCGAATGATATATAATATGTCATACTTTATTTCTTTAATCTGCAATCCACTCCAAATATGGCAGTAAAAATTGTGGAAAACGCGATCAATTACCCGTGAATAATTGACCTTCAAAACGCAAGGTATAGGTTAACACTTATACATAATTACGTTTTATGTCAAAAAACGAAATTTTATCTTTTCACCATATTTTTACTTTAGCAGCCATTTATTCAAAATCTTCAATCGCGACTCTCCGCTCATTTTGCCAGAGCACCACTCAATTAATTTAAGTAAAAGAAATAAGGCATGTACATGTGAGCCGGTATACTGGCTCGTTGGGTTCAAAGGGTTAATAGAGGGACAATCAACACAGGAAATGCTTTGGTGTATAACACATAACAATAGTAGTTTAGTCCCTGGGAGTAGAATCCTTTGCCATGGGTCATCAGTGGCGTAATCACGTGAAGCTTGTTACCAGGATGGAATTTTTTTCAACCCAACAGGAAAAAAGAGGGGTAGGAGAAGATTAAACAAAGAAGAAAGAAAAGGGTAAAATTGAAAAACTAGCTGGAATAATTGCAACTGTAATTGGACCCAAAGTTAGAAATTTGGACAATGTCAGCCAAAACTAGGAAAAGCCTTTTTTTCTTCTTCTTGGTCTTTTCAGTTTTTAAATTTGTCTTAAATTTGATTTTGTTTACAAATTAGGAAAATAAACCTGAAAAATACCAAGATAAGTCAAGAAAAATCAGGAAAAAAAAAACTATGCCCACCTGAAAGTTTTTCCTTTTATGCCACTGTAGGTCATGATCGTTAGATGACTTCAAGACTTTCCTCTGCTGTCCCGTCATTCAATTGACATTCATTTAGAGCAATTCCTTTCATCCCTGGTTGTCTACGCTATCATTCCATCTCTCTGCTGCCTTTTCTTTTGCCTGCCGGGATCTGCTTCCTCATCCTATATATCACACGACTTCCTTGTATTGTCTCTTTTCTTGCAATGCACTTTCTATGATGTCACCATATAGCTATGACTCTTGAACTTATATGAGAGCATTTATCTGAAACCGGGGGGGTGGGGGGTGGGGGTGGGGGTGGCCGCTCAAGATGGCAATTGGTACTCGTGCTCATCATAAAAAATGGCCTAAAAGGGTCTGATTTTGTACCATATGTGGCATCTACATTTTTGGAAAAAGGGGTAGTTTTCAGCATAATTTACGCCATTAAGGGTTCTAAATTCAGACTACCTTTAAGACCAAAGGTCACCTTTCACTTAGAATTGCTCAGCTGAGTATTGTTCTGTACATGTTTTGAATAAAAAGTTCTTAAAACAAGAAGAAATAAGTATTGACTGAAAAACTTCAATTGTATACTTTTTAATACCTAATTTGTTAGCAAATGGTTATTACAAACTTACGCCATTATGCCATTCGGGTGTGATTTTCAACATCTGCACTGACCTTACCATGTAGGAGTGCAATTTTCTATCAACAATTACACCATTTAGGGTCCAATTTTGAGGTGCTCTGACGAGCATGAGTACCACTTTATTTTTGGAGCGGCCCCTTTGGGTCTCAAACCACCTATAAATGCTACACAAGTGGCAATAAATGCTGCTCCGTTTTATTTGTGTGCAATTCCAGGGTCACATTTGTGACCAAAAATGTAAAGGCTCATTCCATGGGAAATGAAACTTTTTTTGACTTCAAGCAAAAAATTAGCTTTTTTATTCGACCACATATTATTTATTCAGTCATACATATTAACTTGGTAAGTGAGAAGTATTTCCCAAACCGAAATTGTAAAGTTTTTCCTAAGTGCCGTGTATGAATGACCATATGTCTTATTTCAAAAATGTCACAAACATTACCAAAAAGTTACACCAAAATGTCACAAACGTTACTAAATGATACCACACATAACAATGCATTAAAATAAATCCTGACGATAGAAATTCCTACAATTTTAATGAAATAGTTGTTAATATGTTACCCATCATCAAGCCCATCCCCCCCAAAAAAAGAAGTCAAATAGCACTTATAAAAATGTACACAGCTCTTCAAATTAATATTAGGAATTTCTGTATTTAGAATTTTGATTTTTTTTTTTGTACACTTAGGTGTAGGATTCAATTTCAACATGTGTATTATTTATTTTTAACTAATTGATGTTGACCGCTGAAATGCATTTTGTGATTTTGTGAGGTTTTAACCTTTAGGATGTTACTCTTCAGAGGCAAAAGAAAGTATGCAACTCTGGTGATGAGAATGTTATGTAAAATACATAAGAATTGGAAATAGGTATACCGATTAATTTTACATTTTCTACCATATTTCCAAAACTTAAAAAAAATTTCAAGGTGAAATTTTAGTTTTATAATCAGAACAAAATTAGCTTCAATTTGACATTGAAAATATACCTACTTCTGGTTGAGCCCGGGGGATGAAAATTTGATCGGAACCTACAAATTGGTAATTGATTAAATTTTGTTGTCTCATTATCATCTAACAAAAATGGTAACAGACACTAATAATGTGAAGCTACTTCTACATATCCCCGGGGGTACTAAAAAAAAAATTGGTAGGTATGTGAGATCCGCGATATCAAACATAGGGTCTTGCGGAACAATTTTTGGTCAAAAATAGGGTCTATGGAACTGATTTTTCCCCGGATTGAGGTCTCAGGAACTGCCTTTTTCCCATAAAAATACGACTATTTGAGCTGAAAATCGCTCAAAATTAGCTTGAAACATAATAAAAGACATTTTCGAGTCATTTTCTTTGAAAATGGGGTCTTGGGAACTGAAGTAATCTTGAAAAGACCATCTTGGGGAGCGGAAGAGGAGGCTTGAAAAGGGTGTCTCGAGGGTGGCACATACCCGTACCTTCTGTCAATGTAAGTACCCCCCCCCCCACGGGTACATATCCTTCCTACATTGCCAGTTTAGTCGTAGTTTATGATCATGAACGTCATTCACATTGCTCATTTTCACATCAAGGGAAATGAGCGCCCTAGTTATTGGAAATCTAAAATGCCATAGTACATGCACCATTTACTGCATATCAACTGATAATGTGTCGGCTTTGCTTTGATGCTATTCCTGAATACAAAGATGCATATAGTGTAAAAGAATGTAACCACGGTTTCAATTTTATATATGAATATACATACCCGCTCTAAAGTATTTCCGCACAATTAAAAATGTCCAAAAACCTCATTGTTTATATTAAGTGACCTAGAATCATCAAAGATTCATACTAGTATAGGTAACTTACCTATTAAATCTGAATAAATAGATGTTTCTTTTGATACCTGATCTTCCATTGCTATAAAAATGGCTGATTTAATGGACCATATACAAGTACACCACAAGTACAAATCTCATTACTATGTAACTAATCAATTTTGCATAACCTCATTATTACTTTGTAACAGGATAGAATATTTTCAGGATATAAGTGTTAAACAAATATGCAGAAATGTATATAAATTCAAATTTTTTATGTTCTGACAAAAGTAGTTATATGCATTACATGACAGTCTGTCAAAAAATGATGAAAATCATATAAACGCCTTTTGAGATATGGCTGAATAAAGGTTTTGTGTGGAAATACTTTAAAGCGGCAGTGTAATTACATTTGTTAGCTTTCTTTGATGATGATTATGCACACATGTATGAATGAATAGCCTCTAAAATTCCAATATGGCACATTCTTGTTTCCATTATGTTTCATTCTTTTTGTCAACTTGTGAAAAATAATTTTTTCTACGATCTTGGGTGCTACTTAATACAAAAAAGTGATTATAGGGATATCTAGCATGTTTTTGATAGCAAAATCATGCTCTTTGGTATTTTGATGGGGGTTTATTTCAACATTTTCCAAATTTGTGATAAAATGAGTTAATTTTGACAAAATAGTGCAAATTTGAACAAAAAATGTTATTTTCTGATACATTTTTCATAAAAGTGGGGAATTTTGATATATGGATGGGTCCCCTTTTATTGAAAATTTATATTTGAATGGGTGGCTTTTCAATTTTTGCAGAGGCATGTCCTTACTAAATTAAACTTGAGTACCCCCATATAACCAATACAAGGTCATGAAAAACTCCTCCAAACTTATGAATACTCTTTCTCAATGTTTTCATTTTGTGTGTGTTTTGTTTGCATTATCTTAAAAGGTTAAGAAATATGTACGTAAGATTTTGGTGACTTGACTAATGTTTGTGACACTTGTAAATGCAAGATTCATGAATACTGTATTTTCTCTATGTTTTTGTCTAGGGTATTGCCATAAATTTTACATATGCATGAATTCATCAAGTACATTTAATATTACTTAGTGCATTATATGTAATCAATTGATGAAGGTTCTTATAGTAGCTAATTATATGTTTAGAGCAGGCCTGGTTTAGAGCATAGTGGAAACCTTGGATTAAGTGCTTTCTGAAAGTCTAATATTATTGAAAAAGGTAAAAAAAGCCTTGATTAACATTGAAAAGATAAAAGAATATGCATCAAAAACACAAATTGACCTAACTACATTTTTTTCTCATTAGAAGTAATTTATTAAAAATCTAAATTTGCAGTTTTCTACGATCTTCGGGGCTACTAGAACTTCATACAAAAGTGGTTAAGGAGGTCATAGGTATTTCTTTTAAGTTCTTCCCTATACATTAACTTCATAGATTTTTGGGGCTACTTAATACAAAAGTGGTTAAGGACATCATAGGTATTCCTTAAGTTCTTCCCTATACATTAACTTCATAGATTTCAAAGAGGCCTTTGGTAGCATTCAAAGGGATAGTTTTTTGAGAATTATTAGTTTATATGGCATGCCATCTAAGTCGGTGCAACTTATCATGACAATTTTAAATTTAGCATAATAATGGAAACACACAACAGGTTGGTTTAATGTGAATTCTCGAGGCTGCGTACTTCACTAATTTTCTCTCTGATAGCCATAGATTTGGTACTGAAGAGCACTACAGGTGATATATCAGAATTGATATAGCTTAAAATGCATTCACAAACAGTTTTCAAGGGGGAAAAAAGGAATCTAACTTTGCAAAAGCATTTGTGTCTCCTAATATTGTAAAAGTATTATAACCCTTTTGAATTGTTAGTACAATAGTACCAGCAATTACATAAATACCAGAATTAATAAAGCTTAAAATGCATTCACAAACAGTTTTCAAACTTTGCAAAAGCATTTGTATTCCCAAAATATTGTAAAAGTAATTTGTAAAAGTATTTTTACCATTTTGACACACTGGTATGAAATAACTCACCAGTAAGGCCATGTACATTCAGAAGATTGATAGTTAAATTAGACGAGTGGCTAAGGTTACATATATTTCATTAAAGCCTTGGTTTTTTAATTCCATGACCTTAAATGACATCATGTTCAAAATCGATCTGTGCTAGAAATGTATGTTATGCCAACAGATAGATATAAGGCACGCACAGATGTACAGAGTTTGCAATTCTTGGTTTAAACTCTCAACTATATTGATTTTATTTAAATCAAATTCACATGAAGGGCAAACCAACATTTTGCGCAATATATAAGTGGCAAACTATATAAATTTTACCATTAAAGGAATCGTTTAAAGAAAACAAGATTTTAAAGCATAAACTTCTTGCTAATTTTCAGCTTTGGTTGATTTTCCGCTGAGTTAAAAATAAAATAAAACTTGCATAAAACAATTTGTTTTTCACTTGCCAAATAGTGTTATATATCCATGAATATGATGAGAGACCTTTTCCTTACATTTCTGTATTAAATGTTAGCAATTGGTTTTACGGGAGTGAAGAGTAAGCCTATGTTTCTTTCATCTTGCATAACATACTGTATTTCAAATATTTACTATCTTAAAATCCCAAATTAATAGATACCATCGTTTTTTGAGGTGGGGCCCCATTTGCGTTACATCTCACTCACTTCATCCATACGTAACTCCTTCCGGGTAATAGTTGATTAGATTTGATAAATACCTTTATTTGGCTATTATTTGTGATTGCTTTTATAGACTAATATGTTATCCTCAAAATCATACTAAAATGATGACTTTTCATTCGATTATTGAAAAGTTGTGACAAAATTTGATGCACAATGGACACATCTCATCCACACCAATTGCAATTGCAATTGCTAAATTAGCTTATTTTCTTTAACTTGTCATTAGCGGTAATGAACTTTATTTGGGTTAATTTCAACTTGGTTTTGATAAACAATAACTAGCCTTTAAAATCATATCAGATTTATGACATTTCAATGGATTTTTAAGAAGATATGACAGAAAAATTGATGCACAATTTTCATGATGCCTTAACCACACCCGCCTCTACCACACCCTCTTCCACCCCTGGCTAATTCGCTTTAACAGGGTATTTAGCTTAATTAATCACTTTATTTGGGTTCTATTCTTGATTTTTTGAAAGTCAAATAAATTGTCTTTTAAATCATACCAAAATTATGACATTTCATGGGATTATTGAAAAGATATGACAACAACTAATGCATAAATCATTCTCAGTATAACAAATGCACCTTTATGGGTGCCCACAGTGAAAAGCATGACCATATACTATAAATATTGTAAAAGTGTTTTGACCATTTTGGACATACTGGTATAAAATAACTCACCAGCAAGGCCATGTACATTCAGAAGATCAATAGTTGAATTGGACGAGCGGATAAGTTGAATTGGACGAGCGGATAAGGTTGCATATATTTCATTAAAGTCTTGGTTTTTTAATTCCATGACCTTAGATGACATCATGTTCAAAATCGATCTGTGCTAGAAATGTAATTTGTGCCAACAAATATGAGGCATGCACACAGTCTGCAATGCTTGGTTTAGCCTCACAACCATTGATTTTTTGTGAATCAAATTCACATGAAGGGCAAACCAGCATTATATAAGTAGCAAACTGTATAAATTTTATCATTAAAGGAATTGTTTCAGGAAAAAATGATTTTAGAGCATATGACTTCTTGCTAATTTTTAGCTTGGGTTGATTTTCTACTGAGTTAAAAAAAAAATTGCATAAAACAAATTGTTTTTCATTTACTTGCCAAAAATAGTGTAAATTGTGTTCCATGAATATGATGATAGACCTTTTCCTTACATTTCTGTATCAAATTTTAGCAATTGGTTTCACGGGAGTGAAGAGTAAGCCCATGTTTCTTTCATCTTGCATAACATACTGTATGCACTTGTCTATTTCAAATATATACTATCTTGCAATCCCAAATTAATAGATACCATCAAACATTGTATATATACTATAAATATTGTAAAAGGTTTTTAAGCATTTTGGACACACTGGTATTAAATAAATCACCAGTAAGGCCATGTACATTCAGAAGATCAATAGTTGAATTGGACGAGTGGCTAAGGCTGCATATATTTCATTAAAGCCTTGGTTTTTTTAATTCCATGACCTTAAATGACATCATGTTCAAAATCGATCTGTGCTAGAAATGTAATTTGTGCCAAGAGATATGAGGCACGCACAGAGTCTGCAATGCTTAATTTAAGCTCACAACCATTGATTTTATGTGAATCAAATTTACATAAAGGTCAAACCAACATTTATTGCAATGTAAATAGCAAGCTACATAAATTTTATTAAAGACTTGTTCCAGAAAAACAAATTCTTTTAAGAGCATATAAATTCTGACTGTTATTAGTGTGGCTTATTTATTACCGAAAAATAAGAAAGTGGTTTTTTTCTGTGTTATTTTTCTGGAAAAAAGTTTGATGAATATGAATATGATGAAAGGCCCTTTTTACCTTACTTGAGTAACCTATAGCAATTGGATTTAAGTTATGTGAGAGTAATCCATGTTTCTTATATGTAGCATGTGTTTTACTAAAGCTTAAGAGACCATGGCCTTAATCATTTCATGGCCTTAATCATATGTTTATTTGTCAAATGATAATCATATGTTTGTAATTGATCTTTGCAAATGTAAAACCGCCGCCAAAATGTAATTTGTACCAACAGATTTGAGGCATGCACATAGTTGAATTGCTTGGTTAAAACTCACCACAATTGAATCAAACTCACACTAAGGGCAAACAACCATTTATTACAATATAAGTAGCAGGCCGCATTTCATTAAAGCCTTGTTTGTGATTTCTTGAATGTAATTATGGTAAGCAATAACCTTGTTTCCTGTGCTGGATTATTAAAATTGGCGCCATTGGTCTAAAGTGGTGGTCAGAGTCTACCAACGAATCTCTTTTCACTGCTTCCCAATGCACCTTACAATGTGGACCTCAAATTAAACCCATCTTTCTAAAGTGATCATGCTTTTTCTGCCCGAGGGGGGGGGGGGGTGTACTCAAATTTGGTTTGGGTAGGGATGTGCCTCTGGGAAATTTGGAAAGCCACCCATCCAAATACCAATTTTAAAGAAAAAATGACCCATCTATATACCAAATATTTTAAATTTGTAGCCAAATTTAATCAAAAATCTCATTTTTTTTGTCCAAAATTGCTCTATTTGGCAAAATGTTCTAACATTTTTAGAAGAAATGTCCAAATGTGTGGCATTTGGCGCAAATTTCAAAAATATTTGAAAAGAAAACCCATCAAAATACCACTTTTTGCGAAGAAAAAGGACCGATTGCAATACCAGAAAGCCTGATTGTGCTATCCAATTTTGTGGCACGTCCCCATAACCCCTTTTGTACTAAGAAGCACCCCCACCCCCACCCGGGTTTTTCTGTTTCAGCACCTAAACTCTGGAACTCTATCCCACATATCATCCATTCTGCTGCTTCTACCAAACAATTTAACTAATGCTCAAGACATAATAATTAACTGATTTACATGCTAGCTTGTTATTGTTATATTTTAGTGTATTGAGATTTTTGTGTTTAGTACTAAGAAACCTTTATAATTTATGCTCTATGAATATAGTGTATTGTTATAACTATTATTTATAGGATACAATAAAACAAGGGCTCAGTATACAGGATGATTTATGGTGCAGTTGTGACCGCTCTTATTTTTAATGCTACAATTTGTCCACCATTATGTTTCATTACTGTAAAAGTATTGCATATTAGATGCAGATGAAAATATATTTGCAGAAAGAAACTATATATGTGTGCCGCCGTGGCTAAAAGATGCAGTTGTTGGCTCTTAAATGTAGCTCATCGTAGCGTATCTGACGTATTCACCGGTTCCGGGGGCGGCCTTTTTTTTCTTTTTTTGGCGGGGCCTTTTTTTTTTACCTTTTTTTTTTTTGTTCTTTTGTTTCCAATTTTTTTGTTTTTAAGGTAACCCTTGCGTTTTTTTTTTTCTTACTGTTTTCTTCCAACCTTTCTTTAAAACCTTTTTGTAGTATCATTTTACATTAATCTTGTCAGCATGCAAACTGAAGCAACACATAGTGCAGGTATCCAGTAACATGATTGCAATTTCCTTTTTCAACAAATTTGTGATATTCTTAAAACGTCGAAAGATCCTTAAATATTTAAGAAACATCTCAGCTTTCAATATTAACACCATTTTTAATATTGTTCTAAGGAAGTGAACATAGTTTAAATCAAGTTGCAACTCGTATAATATATCTTAAATTAACTTGGCAAGAAATGTTTCAATAGATTTATATTAATTTGAACTAGAACTAAATCTACCACAGAGTGAATAAAATTGTTTAATATTACATGACATCATAAATTGAAGCATACATTAAAATGTGTTTCTAATCAACTTGCAATTGATGTATCATATTTCAAATCTACATTAAAGGGGCAATTCATGATCCCTTTTCACTCTCAGGTTCACCTCTATGAAATTTGAGGTTTATAGCTGATAAGAATCCTCAACTGGTATATGTTACATTCCCCAAACCATTCTTTAATATGTGCTTGCATTTTTTAGAAAAGTGTGAAAATGTGTCCTTTTCTAATTATTGTTGGGCCCCCGACAGTGAATACAGCACAGTAGCCTATGGGAATTTTCAAAATGCTGAAAAAGCTTGTAACTTGGAAACGAACTGTATATATTTATGTTGTACTCTTCTTTTTATTTAGCTAAAAATGAGGTGATGTTTTTGTCACATCAAAACCATGATTTGCACCTCTAAGATTATTAAAAGATGGGTTTTTTTTGTTATATTTCCATTTTGTCTTACTCAAATCTACCACTGATAAATAAGATTCATCAATATTTTAGAACCCCATTACTTAACCTGGAATATTTTACATTTGAAAAGTGTTTCTAGATGTTTGATGATAAGTAGACATTTATGTGATGAAGAAGGGATTAAATCTTGGGTATCATTGTACCATCATGCGAGTGCAAGGAAGTTGTGTCTGCAATAGCCGCCATAAATTTGGATTGCATTCTGTATAATATACAGTCGTAGGTCAGTGGGTCATGAAATGGTTCTTCAAGTAACACCATCATCTGAAGAACTATTTTGAGATCCACTGACATAAGAAAATGAAATTTTTATTGATTGTGTATATTTTTGTGACAAGGTGTTAAATAAATATAACTTGGGGCAACTAGACAACATATGAATCAAAAGTTTTAATCTTACATTAATCAACCGCTGAAAAAAAAGATTTATTAATTTTACCTTGTGAACTAAGAAATAATTTATCAAGATTTTTAAATAATGTATGGCCTCATAACTTAACCTGAATCATTTTATATTAATAAAGTACAAAAAGAGGCATCTAGATCTTTAATGATTAATTAAAGGAACAAGCCTATATTCTACTTTGAATTAAAACTTTAGTGGAAATGCTCTAAATACAATTTGAAAATGTAGTGAAATAAAACAGTAAAACAAATCTACACAAAATTGTTTTTTTTTTAAATCTTGCATTGGTACCTGAGATGGATTTTTAGAAAAGGCAAAATGTATATTAAATTGGAAACA
>JXSR01S043273.1:329-11618 GCA_000969725.1 Ophiothrix spiculata | reverse complement strand
CCTCTGAAATTTGAAACAAACTCATCTGGGAAATCTTATATTGATATAAACAATGATGACTCAATACATAAATGTTCTTATCTGACCCCTGACCAATTCCGCTTAGACACAAAAGCAAGCTCAGGGAAATTTAATTTACTCAATGTGAATATTAGAAGCTTATCGAAAAATTTTGACCACCTAAAAGAGTGCCTGAAATCTGGATCACGAATTCTCAATAATAGGCATTTCGGAATCCCATTTAAAGGATAAACCCAATGACATCTTCAACATTGATGGTTATAATTTGGAACATACAAACAGAATTGGCCGGGAAAAAGGTGGGGTGTGCCTGTATGTATCCCAAAAAATCAAATATAAATTAAGAACTGATTTGTGTCAAGCTAATTCAAGTTTCGAATCTTGTTTCATAGAAATTGAATGTAATAGTAGGAATGTAATTGTAGGAGTAGTATACAGATCCCATACACCAATTGATAATTTTATGACTGATATCGATCCTCTCTATAATATACTGAACTCTGAAAATAAATTACTTTATGTTATGGGTGATTTTAACATCGATTTGTTGAAGGCTGACACAGAAAGACCTATTAATGATTATCTTGATTTCATCTATTCCTACTCAATTACACCTACTGTTTATAAACCGACGAGAATCACTGCTACTTCAGCAACAATAATCGACAACATTCTTACAAATAATGAAGCTATAATCCAATCTTCTATTATTGTCACTGATATTAGCGATCATTTTCCAACTATTTTGAAAATCCCTAAATCTTTAAAAGAATCACAAAATGTCAAACATTTTCGAAATACACTTTAAACGATCCCTAATTCAACAGTACTCATAGTTTTACATTGTAAGACATTTTCTGAATTTATTTCATTTTCTCTTTTCTTGTTTCTCGATTTTTGAGCCCGTCCTTGTCCTGTCTTGTTAGTAGTCGTTTTCATGTGAAGTCAATTTTTGTTTCATAGGGGTAGACTTTTTACGGGCCTTTCTGGCCTTCCAGCCTACTCCTCCATTAGTTTTGTTTTTTATTTAATGTGTTTTGATGTACTCTTGTGTGTTTTTAATGGAAATAAAGTTGATACTAGTTGATACTAGTTAATGGTTTAGTCTAAATATAGCTTGATCAATTCATCTTTTATGCTGTTGATTTGCTGAAACAATCTTTTCGGTTGTATCATGTGAAAACTAAGTAGTCATTTAATGAAGCTGTAGTTCAAACAGTGTGGTGTCGTGAAAACTCTCTATTTGGAATGATAATAAGTGTTCATGGAATAATATTTAATTTTTGTGTCGACATAGTATATCCAACTCGGTATGTTAGTTTTGGACATGGAATGACAAATTGCCTAGCAATATTCAACAGAGATGCATATAACTCTTTGAATCTGGATATAGCACATTGAACAAGTGGAAATAAAAAATGGTAAATATTTGTTTCAGTCCATGGAGAATAACAGATGACTGTAGTAAAAAGATATGTTTGTGTAAAAATATTACCAATGCAAACTACAACTTTTGAAGACGGACATTATTATCATTGGTCATTTGGCTAAGATATCATTTGGAAGTTAGTATGCATTTCACTGACACGTCTTTAAAATTTTATATAGAGCATCATGAAATCTCATCTGAAACCTTCTCCATAACCGTTACTGTATTGTGAGCAGCAATGATGAAAGGGATTTCTTCTTGATAGTATGTAGTATTTAGAAATATACATTGTAAAAGAAATCAGAAACCAATGTGTAGTGCAGCATTATACGCAACTCAAATACACTCCAGGATAGATCATGGATTGGCATTTTCAGGTAGGAATGTAACTGTTGAACATTTTTAAAATTTTACATTTTGTATGACACCGTAAAGATCAAACTCCATTGATTTTGACTTCAATATTATATTGAGGTTATACTTTACCCTTCCTTATTCGTATAATTTTCTCTCTACTACTAGTTTTGATCTTCTTGTCAATTTGTCTGTAAGATGTAAATGTAAAGAAGATTAAGGTGGTGGTGGTGGTTGGGGGAGGGGGTAGGGGCGTTTGAAAGCAGATCTTTGAGATCAGTTTACTTGATGTTCCAAAATGATGACACGTCAATGTTATATACCATATTGAGAACTTTCAGAAAACGCGCAAAATTTCGGTATGGTTGCCATGGTAATCGCGCAAGGCCTCTGACTAACCACGAAAACGATCATAACTAAAAAAACAAAAAGAATGTCACTACAACTAAACTTGGAGAGTAGGTGTAGGATGACAAGACGCAGGGCATTATGGAAGCGGATTGTTTATACGGTTGCCATGGCAACGAGGAATCGACCAATCAGGTAATTTTACTCTGTTATTCAAATTTTGCGACAAAATTTCTAAATTCCGCTTCCAGATAAAATGTGCTGGTGACAGGGCTCTGTCAGTGACTGCTTCTCGTAAATGGAATTGTATTCTAACCAAAGTTCGTAGTGCTTCTAGTGTAGCAGAGTTCAAATCTCTCCTGAAAACTTATCTGTTTTCCTAATTCTATTTGTTTTTCTATGTGTGTGTTGCGCTTTGTATACATTGGAAAGGCGCATTATAAATGCCGTGTTTATTATTATTATTATTTATTATTATTATCATAGTGCCCTAGACCCATCTTTTTTAAGACACCTGCCAAATCTTATGGTTATACAGTTAGTTTTTGAGTTATGATTATTCTTAGTTTGGTAGTTTGCGATTTAGGCCTATTTGAGATATACGCTATTAAACATTGGCAAAAAATAAAAAATGAAAAAAATAGGCTATAAGTAACTATTATACTATGAAATATAATAAATTAACACACATTTTGAGCCCATTTTGGTCAAAATCGGATTTAATTTAGCGGAGTTATGGATTTAAAAAAAACATGTTTAAATATAGCCGAGTGAGATAAAATAAAGAAATACATAAGAAAATGACAAACTTAAAATTTTTGGTTGCATATGAATCACAATGCATTACTGTATCTTGATAAAATAATTGATTTATTTTATAGGAAAATGTAATTAATTTTAATGAAAATCCTCAAAATTACAGGGTGAGCGTCGTCTGTATAGAAAAAGATCTGCTTCCAAACCCCCCTACCCGCCCACCCACCCCCTTTTTTTTAAGGAGATGAACTGGGTTGATAGAGAGTCACTTAATGGAGACAAGGAGTACATATATTACCTGTTCGATGCAATATTCATAGATCGATGATCAATACAAAACACCATGGCTTGTAACCTGGTATGATAAAATATTTCAAAATATAAATTTGTCTTGAAATAGATTCATCAGAATTGTTCATAGTTCAAATAGTACTAAAGTTCTCAAAACAAATCCGCTATTTAGTGCTCACGGATATATTTCGACATCAAATCAGGAATCTCGATCACTCCACACTGTTTCTAGATCCTAGCAATTCTTAGTTCGGCTTGTAATGTCATAGCCGAACGTAAAGGATGCGATTCGATCGACAGAATGAAGTAAACTGCTTGATATGAATTTGGCAGATAACGAGTGACAAAACATGACACCAAAAAACATGAAAACGTAAAATGTGTATTTTTAACTCAACAGATACCATTATCTGATTTAAATTTGTCTTTTCATTTTGTGAATAAATCATTACCTTAATAACTGCAACATTGTTTAATGTGGTAGAAAAACTAAACAACAAAACATTAGTATAATCTCATCATTTGTGGTTATTTGTATATGTGTAATCTAGAATACTGATGCAAAAACACGCAAGGAGGCGTACCCACGATCATTTCATGATTTTGTAAAAAGAATGGTTATACAAAACATAATTAACGTTCAAGTTTAGTCTTGACTACTTCATAATAACTTCAGAAAGCAATCGTATCAGTTTTCAATGATAACATAACAGAAGGCGTATAATGCATATAAAGTGATACTTATTGGAATCCAAGACGACGAATTGCTTGCACGAGGAGGATTTATATACTTACTTTATGGCATCTGTTCTCAAGAAAGTATATTGCTCATTTTCCCATATTCATAAAATGTGTTAAATTTTACTGTTCATTTATATTCCAATATCTTATACTACATGTTAGCAATGAGGGAATCGATATCAAGTTACATTAAACAGTTTTGTTATTGTATCTAACTAATGATTGGTTTAAAGGGTCCGTACATCAGAGTTTGATCGATATATGGATGTTTTTCCCATTTTTCTCAATCCTTTTAAATGGGCACTTATAATTATCAAAAAAGGCTTATTTTTTTTAACTGAATATTACACATATAGAAATTAATAAGCTTGTTTAATAAGTACGATATTTAAAATTTCTTATTTACCTTTGCGTATTTGATTTTGAAGTTTAAGGACGTGGTTGTAATACGTTCTATATTTCATTCAGAATAATAATAATATAGGCTGTATACTAGACTACTTGAGTCCATAAAATTAAGATTTTTAGACTATTTGGGCCCGTCCATCCAAAACCAGCCGTAAATGCAGCCTCTTGTAATGTTCACGTTTTTTTTAAATACGTATTTGCAAAGAATGACACGTCAATAAATTTCACTCGATTTCCAGAAATCAAGTTATTTTCCGTCAAAGTTTGTCAGGGAGTAAAAAGTACAATTTAGATAAACGCGTTTATAGATTAGTAAGCCCTATATTTTATATTGATTGTCTTAAAGATATGCAGATATATTTCATAATTCCCCCCCATTATCTTGAAATGAAACTTTGTTAATGTTTTGTAGTGTAGTAAGCACAAGGATTTAGAATCTGTCAAAAAACAATTTCGGCAAATTACGATATTGATATAATAAAATCTCTCGATAAATAGTATTTACAGTAATAGAATGAGAGGTAATTTTGGATCAATTACACCTTTTTCTTTTTCCCCTCTGTTTATACGTATAGAACAATCTACACTTTTTTCTTTTTTTCACAAGAGGTTAATCCATACATCACTTACTTCCTTGAAATGCATTTTACAAGGGTTGCTCGCTGTTTAGATTGTGAAGCTGCAATTTGAATCATTTATTATCAAAGAAAACATAGCACAGAATTAGACATTTGTATCAGAATATGCTTGTATATCGCAAGCCTCATTCATTAATTGTCTCACGTTTTGCTTGAAAATGAAATGTATTACATGTATTATGAAATCTTATAATGCTAGTTAAGTGTAAGGGTTGAAATGCATTATGAAAGCAAAATATAGAAATGATAAAACTGATGAACGTGGATTACATAAGATACAAATCATTGTCTTGAATTCCTCCATAACCTCTTTCAGTATCTCATGTACTTAAAAATGCAACGACAATGATAAAACAAGTACTTTATTGCGCACATCACCATGTTTTCACTGCACTGCGCAGGTGTTTATATAAGTCCATCTTCCCTGCAGAAGAGCAATGCTTAACGTCTCATTTGTAGTTTAGAATCTGGAATGTTATGACGTCGCTTTAGCAAAACGTGGATTTATGCTGTCAGTATTTTAAAGAATGCTGTATTGTTTATGAAACACGCGAAACTTAGTCTTGTGAATACCATTGGGATAAGTCATAATGGATTGGTTTACTTTGCTGTGGATATAACGCATTGTTTCTAAAGAATATATTGATATAGCTTGATAAATTCACTTTCTAAGCTGTTGATTTGCTGAAACAATCTTTTCGGTTGTATCATGTGAAAACCATGTAGCCATTTGATGAAACTATACAGCCAGAAGTCACTGTTGTTTGAAGCGGACATTTATTCGTTTTGTAACAAAATTTCAAAATTTACTTCACAAAAAGTTAGAAAAGTTGTACAAATAGCCGTGATGTATTGCAAAATATAGTTTTTAACTTATTCTCAAAGTTAAATTCACTTTGGTTGCAATTTAGATACTCTAAAGCCTACCTTTTTGTATTTTAAGTGAATTCAGATTTGTGCCAAAAAAGAGGGCGCTATACATATTTCAAATTATTGATTATCCTTGATTATCGATTATGCTTTTGATTTGTGAAAATGTTGGTTGAAAATGATGAGCAAACTTTTCTTGACGTCAGATGTTTCATTTGCACATCTAATTTGGTTGTACATAACAAAATATTCCTTCTACATCTTGAAATTAGTTTTTATGAATAGCGCCATCTATTTCGACATTACCATATAAAATGTCCCCATTTCTATAGGGTTCAAACAACAGTGAAGTGAGGTCGCTGAAATATCGCTTATTTTATTTTTATTTATGCATGAAAACTGACAGGTTTGAAAAATGCCGGTTTTTACATGCGTATGAATATTCATGAGATCGGATACCTTAGTTTAAAAAGCCTGTAAACTCGCCAAAATAGCATAGAATCTCAAACCAAACTTGCAATTAGAAGCATGAAAGTTATGAAAACATTTTGAAATTTAAAAAAAATGAAAAAATGGGAAATATTAGTGTCTTTTCGTGTGATTTTGCGAGCGTTTAATTTCCTCGAGTGAGGTCAAATTAGGTCTTTGCGTTTTACCTAAAATCTACGGTTCTGGACTTAATATATTTTAGCCACTTGGTCAAATGAGAGAGACAACACTTCTTTAGCAGATTTCCTAAAACATTTGAGATAAATCTGCTGAAAACACGTATCACGTAGGCAAATGTAACGCCTGGTCCAATGAGGTCAAATAAAGCATCACATTTCTACGCAAAATATTATATAACCCCGGAAGTGATCAATTACGCGGCATTGTCTAATTGTTAGGTACATATAGGTAAAACACACGTTCAATGATAGTGAAATCTCGATAGTCTAGTGGTTTGGCTTTCGCTTTTGATTCTAGAGGTACCAGGTTCGAATCTCGACGGCGCCTTCTTTCTTTTTTTTTTCTTTTCTTTTTTTTCATTTGAAAACAAATTAGTATTTTTCCATCATATTAGATTGATATTCCTTCAATAAACTAATTTTACACAAGAATTTCTATAGATAAACATGATAAAATTATTTCCCAATAACCCGTATGATATGCACAGTCAGAGCCGCAGGTCACAGTCACACGTAGACACGTGCTAAGAAAATGACGTCAGATTGGCCTGATATAGCCCAAGACCTTCGAAAGGTGTGACTTGTCGTTTATAATGTTCTTTGTGTATATCGGGATAATGAGATGACCGACATCGTGTCCCTTTCGAACGTTTAGTTGTAATGAATTTTCCCTCGATTTATTTTCTGTTTTACATGTCTTACAGGCATGATATATTTTTCAAATTTCATATATATGATGTCTGATATCTCATCTTGCAGTTTGTAAAAGCATTTCACATACAATTTTGTAAAACACGCTACACGTAACCAGATTTGACCTCAAGTTTTAAAAGCTTAAAATTGACATTTAAAAAAAAAATGCAATGAAATGAAAAAAAATTATTCTCCACTGTCAAATATAGGCTTATCTTATTGAAAAAACTCTAAATATTTTCATCCATATCTTTATTTTCTATTTGCACTAACCCCCTTGTGATTATAGGGGTTCGAAGTTCGAACTATCCGACAGGTCACATCGAGAAAAAAAAATCTAGCGACCGAGTTGTCCTGGTATTTTCCCGGTATATACCCGGGAAATAAAATTAAATTGCTCATTAAAAGCTCATTTGCATAGGCTCTGCTGCCTGACTGTATAGTTCAAACGGTGTGGTGTCGTGAATACTCTCTATTTGGAATGATATAAGTGTTCATGGAATAATAGTTAATTTTTGTGTTGACATGTTATATTTATCTCGGTATGTTAGTTTTAGACATGGAATGACAAATTGCCTGGCAATATTCAACAGAGATGCATATAACCATTTGAATCTGGATAAAGTACATTGAACAAGTGGAAATAAAAAATGGTAGTGATATTCCTGTAAATATTTGTTTTAGTTCATGGATAGGAACAGATGATTGTAGTAAAAAGATATGTTTGTGTAAAATAATCATCAATGCAATCTACAACTTGTGAAAACGGACATTATTATCATTGGTCATTTGGCTAAGATATCGGTTGGAAGAAGTTAGTATGTATTTCACTGACACGTCTTTAACATGTTATAAAGAGCATCATGAAATCTCATCTGAAACCTTCTCCATAACCGTTACTGTATTGTGAGCAGCAATGATGGAAGGGATTTCTTCTTGATAGTATATAGTATTTAGAAATATACATTGTAAAAGAAATCAGAAACCAATGTGTTGTGCAACATTATACGCAACTAAAATACGCTCCAGGATAGCCTGAGATCATGGATTGGCATTTTCAGGTAGGAATGTAACTGTTGAACATTTTTAAAATGTTACATTTTGTATTACACCGTAAAGATCAAACTCCATTGATTTTGACTCAATATTATATTGAGGTTATACTTTACCCTTCCTTATTCGTATAATTGTCTCTCAGTAAATTCTGAAGAGTGAAAAGGTCAATCCTATTTAGAGTGACTCTTCGTGTCAATCAAAACTATTGATATTTCAATCTACCAAGAGTGGAAATCACTCTTTTTTTTTTCATGCAAGTAAATTGTCAAACTGTAAAGAGTGAATTTGCACTTTGCACAGAGTGACATTTCAATCTTTGAAGATTGACATTTTCAATCTTTTAACCGGTTGTTCCTTCAGCACAATCTATGTCGATTGAATTAATAACATCAATGTACATTTACACACACTTAAACAATTCAATCAAGAGGGGTTGTGCTGAGGGAACAATCAATGACAAGATTGAACATTTTACTCCAAAAAGATTGGAATTTCACTGTTTGTAAAGTGCAAATTCACTCTTAACAGTTTGTAATTTTACTTCTATGCAGGAAAAAAGGGATTTCCACTCTTGGTAGATTGAAATGTCAATCTTTTTGATTGACCCAAAGAGTCACTCCAAGGATGATTAACTTTTTCACTCTTCAGAATTTATAGAGTTCCTTCCAGACAAAATATGCAAAAATTATGAGGTGTTTGCATGATTATTTGGATGAATAAATTATGCTAACCACAAAATATGGGAAACTTTCCAAAATAACACTTAAATGACATTTGACTTAGTTCTGGGAATATTGTTATAAATTGGCTTAAATCTGAGTTACAGAAGAACATCTATCCAATGTACATGTGTTTGCAAATCTTATTCAAGTTTTGTTTTGCTAGTTTCTTTTTTCTTCTTACTTTATTTATTTAGGTGTTCATTTATTTACACATTAAATAACATAAAAGAACAATCAGATTTTATGATTATCTGAACACTTTATACGTGTTTATTTTTACTCCCATTTGTCCGTAAGGGCTTTAGTGTACACGTCGCGTCGTTTTGCTGCCTTAAAAATCACCGTCATTGTTGCATTTTGATATAAAAGTAAAGATCGGTATACAACATTCCAAACCAATCAAAAAAAAAGGCTAAAATTTTAAAATCCATCTGTGTTGTATTAAAATTGTGACCAGGCCCATACCTGCTTTAAGCAAACCACAAGTACCATAATTAATGAATAAATTGGCATTTTTCAGACCCGCAGCTCTTTTATGAAGAATTGACCTTCTGCTTATATCCGGGCTTCGATTTACTCGTTACTGAATCATCAATACTATTTTAAGAGAAGTTAAAGACAGTAATTACTTTATAATGGAAGATACGGTATATTTGTACGATATGTTTCAGTATCATTTTCATGGCAATATTTCACTCTGTAAGAATAATAAAACCCGTAGATAATTAATACTTCTTCTTCTTCTTCGCTTGGGATACTTAGTCTACTCAACGCCCCTGGGGTGGGGTGAACCGAGTAGGAATTGTAGTGCGCAGCAGAAGTTTGATAGTTGTGATGAGTAGCAGTCAGATGTTTTTGGACTGGGTGCTTTGAATTGTTCTTTTTTTCTGATATTTTGGTTATAGTACTAGTAGCTGGTTATTTGCTGGTAGATTGTTCCAGTCGAGAACGGTTTGTGATAAAAATGAGTATTTCATACAGTTTATGCTCGAGCTGAGTGGTATAAAGCTGTTGGCTGTTTTTGAAGTGCGTCGCATGTTCCGTTGGACCGGACGCAGGGACGCGTCCACTGGGATGGCAAGTTCACCTGTAAGGGCTTGTTTGAATGGTGAAAGTCTTGATATTGTTTTCCTTATTTTTAGATCGTCCCATTCAAGTGATTTCTTTATTGCTGTAATGCTACCGGTCCTTCTATAATCATTGCAGACGGATCTTGCTGCCTAATTTTGCACGGCTTCAATTTATTTTATGTTTGACTGTGTGTGAGGATCCCAAACGCAAGAACTGTACTCCAAAACAGGTCTTATCAGCGTTTTGTATGCTTTCTCTTTTATCTGACTTGGGCAATCGTACAGATTCCTGCGAATACAACCTAGAGTTCTGTTTGTTTTATTTGTGATTCTTTTTATGTTTGAGTTCCAAGTTAATTTATTACTTAGGTCAACTCCTAAGTAAGTGTGTGTATTTGCTTCTGCCAGAACTGTATTATTTAGCGAATATGAAAATTCAAGTTCTTGCTTTGCATGCGTGAAACGATGAACGAAGCATTTTTTGGCATTAAAATTCATTTACTATATGTCCTGTCATTCAGTTAATTTATTACTTAGAGTAATAAGTCAGAGGTAATCTCATATGGCATACACTTTTTCTTCATAAAGGTATTACATTATAGAAAAAGTCTGCTATTACCATAATCTGAGTGTTTCATATCTTAAGAGGTTAATACAAACATTTAATTACATAAAGTATAGATATATAGAAGGTGGTTCGTTGTTATGATTGTGGAGCCATTTCAATTTATTTATTATCAAAGGAAACATGACACAAAATTAAGCACTGATATTATAATACATCATATATCATGTTTGTTTAATGTCTGGCGTTTCGTTTGAAAACTGTGATTGCACATGGATTAATGAAAACTTATACCTATCTTAAAATTGAAAATGTATGATAATAGTACATTTTTTTTTTAATTATTATTTATTTTTTTTGGCAATTTTGTTTAATGTTTTAATAATACTACTCCATTTTTCACAAACGTGAGAACAATAATAAAACAAGCATTCTCTAGTGAGAACCACCATCTCTGCACTGCACTTCGCAGATAGATAAATCCATTATTCCCACAGAAGAGCAATGCTATACATTTTATTTATAGCTTCGAATTTAGAACGTTAAGACGTCGCGTACATCAAGTATTGGAAGATGCATTGTACTGCCAGTGTAATAAAGAAAGATGGTCTTGTGAATAGTAAATTATGGGATTAAGCCATAATTTGGAATGTTATGCT
>JXSR01S043268.1:144322-177893 GCA_000969725.1 Ophiothrix spiculata | reverse complement strand
TGTTTTCTTCTGATAAAAGGATAAAAATGGGTATTGTATAGCTGTGAATTATCAGTTGTTTGGGAGTATTTTGCCAAAGATTCATCCAATATTGAAATAATGACTGATCTTGATATTCCGTAGTGAGGTCATAGAATTGTAGTTGAAAATTATTTTTCTGAGTCTAATGCATATATTGATACTAACAGGGTTTTTTTTGACAAATTTCATTTGTAGTCAGCAGTGTCAATGTTATATTTCAATATGTACAATCTATGATGTGTGATGTGTTGCCCATTTTGCACTTTTGAACTGATCAAACGCCAATAGGAATCAATGAAATCTTATCTCCATTTTGTGTTTTAATTCTACAGGACATGAAGAAACGAAACTTGGGCATGTTAAAAAATCGCTTCTCCAACCCATCTATGCGGGGCATTATGTCTGGTGTGATTCTTTCTCCGGGACCGATCGCGACCAAGGTCACAGTCCAGGGTGTAAGCAGAGTGTTCAACAACGCGGTAAACAAAGCAAAATTTCTGACAGCTGCTAATAAACTTCAGGATATGGGCTACGGAACTCTCTTAGATTTCTCAAATCCTAACGCACCTGGGCAGAAAACAACAGTTTTTATCAAGAAACCTCCTGAAGAAGTTGTAGGTATTGTTCAAATGAAAGGGAACAAGGATTTGTGCACATTGGAAGAATATGAAATGCGGTTCCGACTAGCGCCACCAGCAACTGTCAGCAAGAATTTACGTAAAGGACTTGTGACTGTTGGGCATGTACCTGCGCACTATTTCCCCGCAGAAGATATGAAGGACACAGCGCCAGATCCACAGGGAATGATGATACAGGATCCACACGGAATGGTGCCAAATCCACAAGGAATGGCCCAGAATCCAGCAGGAATGGCCCAGAATCCACAACAAGGTTTTTCAGATCTTCAAGAAGTGATGATGGATCCGCAATCTCAGTTTTACCAGTCACTTATTATGAAACAAGATCCAGATTTCATGCCATGATTCTGCTAATATGGCTTACTTTTAGCATGCATGACTTACTCTTGATGTATATAAAGTCTTGATTATTTGCTTTGCCAACAATTTAGAAAGTCTAAATTTAACTGGTTACCTTAATAACCAATTTTTGACAAAGACACAAGTGTTTTTCAAAGTGCTTTACATATATGCAAATTAGGCTGAGTGAAAGTAGTTTATATATTCTTGATGTAATTTAAACAGGTTTATTCAGGATTTGATAGTTCATGTCTGCAAGAAATTTTGAGAAAAATGTTATGATACAGTTTGCTTCATCATGATATGATAAACGAAATGTAGGATGTACGATTTTTGGACACTGAAAATTCAGATGAAAAAGAACATGAATTGGGGTTTTGTAGCAGATTGCATTTTAGCTTTTATTGATATGAAACAATTCTTCAATTTGGTACTGTATAATATTGAATTCTATGTTACCTAGGAAGAGACGCTCCTCAAGCTCTACTTTATGGATTAGAGGATTTTGATTTGTTTGTCAGGAATCATTCTTTTGACTTAAATTGTTTTAGAACAGTTGGGGTAGCAGATGTCCTTTCTTGTTAAGTAATTGTGTGGAATCAATGAAACAGTGTTTCCATTAGTTGTTTCATATTTTGTGTTAAATTGTTTTAATTTACATATGTGATATAGATATGGAATGGTTTGAAAAATGTGTTTGGTTGTTTTTTCGTTTCTATGCCCACAGGGTTTTAGTCTCATTTTGTTTGTTGTTTTATTTCCATGCACCCAGGGTTTTAAATCAAGAAGACAAGGCCTATTGGCAAATCGTTTCAACAACCCTTCAACCCGTGGAATCATGTCAGGCATTCTGCTATCACCAGGACCTATTGCCACCAAAGAAACCGTCAAAGGAGTTAGCCGAGTGTTCCACAACGCTGTCACCAAGGACCGATTCATCTCCGCTGCAACTAAATTACAAAATGCTGGTCTGGGAACCCTTGAAACCAATTTGAGATCTATCAAATGCAATGTTTTTGTGAAGCGTACACCTGAGGAAATTTGGGATATGTTAGGGCGTACCGAGAATAAAGACATGTGTACTCCTGAAGAATATTTGATGCGATTTCATCTGCCTCTTCCATCCTCTATGAAAAAAATGATGCAGGAAAATTTAGTTAGAGAAGGCCTTATCCCAGAAAGTTATTTTAAATTTATTGTACCAGAAAGACCTACTCCAGTAGCTTCTGTTCAATCGCTGAATGTGGCAAGTGATGGAGATCAGAGCATGGGTCAGTAAAATGAGGCATTTGATTTTCCCGTGTTGAGTTCTCTTTGTATGTTGCAAGGTTTGGCTTCTTTTTGTATTATTGCATTTTGAGAGTTTCTTTGAATTGAATGTTGGAATACGAGGAATTAGTGTTTTTCATATTCTTTTCAAATACGATGTTACGTTAACAACGCAATGTCAATTTTTTGAAAAGAAAATGAATAACACTACGATATTGTGTTAACAACGGCCTTAGTTGGTGTTATTGCACCTCATATACTTTAACAGAGGTCGTTTCCATACACACGTTATACCCTTTTGTTTCCTATCCAACAAATGCTTTCGTCAGAATTTTATTATGACATGAAGGGATTTTGCAACTCAAAAATAGTACAGGCTTCAGCTTTTCTCGCAATGACTTAATTCTTAAAAATTTGGCTTGACAGTAGGCTTGTGTTCACAGACTTTGGCATATGGTTCATTTCCATTTGGTTATGTTTTTATTTCTTGTTAACACAGACTTTGGTGTATGGTTCCTTTCCTTTAGTTTTTGTTTGAGTTTATGTTTTAATTTCCTGTTATCACAGACTTTGGAAAATGATGCCTTCCATTTTGGTTTTGATTGAGTGTTTTTTTTTTTATTTCTATGTATTTCCAGGATAACAAGAATCGATTCAGCAACCCCTCTACAAGATGTATAATGACTGGGATTCTGCTTTCACCCGGACCTGTTTCCACAAAAGTTACCGTCAAAGGTCTAAGTCGAGTTTTCAACAATGCTGTGAATATATCCAAATTTCAAACCGCAGCTAAAAAATTGCAAGATAAAGGTCTTGGAACTTTGACATCTTTATCACGGATCAAATCCAACAATATTTTCATCAAAGCATCCCCAGATGATGCTAGGCCTATTTTACAGATGCGAGAAAATTTTGACTTGTGCACTGCGTTGGAGTACGAAAAACGATACAAGAGCCCGTGTCCATCGACTATATCAGATAGTCTGAAAGAAAAACTTGTCCAGTCAGGTCTCATACCGGGACACTTGTTACATTTTACGAGTTCATCATCACAGCATCATCCTGCCGTGTCATCAGGTAGCCCTGTTGTGTCATCAGAACCATCGCCTCAATTACTTGAAAGCTTATTGAAGCAAGATCCTCTGGAGATGCATGCAGAATTGTTCAATCAGTATGCCAGTTAAATTGAATTTGGAGCAAATTTGCTATGAATTACATGACTTGAAAACATCTTATAGTTCAGTAGTCAGCGTATTGTATTGTCAACCAAAAATGTCAAGTTCTAGAAATTATACAACATGTTTTAGAGTCTAGAGGTTAAATTTTGTGAAAGGTTGTTTTAAGTCGAATTCCCTGGATAGCATGCCTAGAGCCCAATTCCTTGTATGGTTTTGCTCGAAATTTCCGTTTTGACATCTGGAAACCCAATTTATATAAATTTTAATGAAATTGTGATTGAAATTGTGATTGCAAGCTTCACAGCTAATTTGCCTGACGATTTTCAGAAATTAATAATTATGCTTAATACAAAAGTGAACAACCAGATTACCATTATTTTGTCTTAGTTGTATTAGAGGAGAGAGAGAGTTTCCCGGGGAGAGTTTATCCAGATGTAACTCTCTTAAGGGGCCGCTTCAAATCTCAACCGGGCGGCGGTTTACCCCAGAACCGGCGTTTCTGGGTTGTTGTCATTGTCCAGAACAATAACAACTTACTGGAAACAGCGGTTCCATTCCGGCCGGTCTACTGCCGGTTGAGTTTGAAGTGACTCCTAAGTGGTACTTTCAAAACTGATATGTTTCTAGACTGGCACTGTGATTGTGTGAAGTGGACCCAACAAAAATAGGTCATGGGTGTGTGGTTTACAAGCGAGGTCATATCAAGCCCAATTCTGTTCTCACGACTGCCATATTGATGTTCAGATCGGTATTTGAAAACAAATAAGAAAAGTATCCCGCAATTTAGCACACCTAATCTGTTTAAATTTGATATTCTGGTATAAGTTAAATCAACAGTTAAAGCATGTTTCTTTTTCCTATGGTATGTGAAATTGAACAAGCATCGCAAAGCTCGCTATCTGTGTACATCACATTGTGCAAACCACTATTTAAAGGATTTGTTGAATGGTATCTTGGGATTGTGGACCATGCTGAGTTTTTTCCCTTTATGGACAAAAAGGATTGTTGTAACACGAGGGAGCTCGTGTGGTCTAGCGGAATAATGCAGGACTCCGAATCGTGAGGTCGAGAGTTCGAGCCCCACTTCGGCCAACGGGTTATGTCCTTGGGCAAGACATTTTATCTCTATTGCTTCTTCGACCCAAGCACATTGGGGAGCTGTTAGGGGAATATTACAATCTAAATTCTGATAGTTCTGCGTCTTAAAATTGCGATCTAGTTGAGGTGAAATGATTGTGACGATTTGCTAATAACAGCGTAATAATGTCAAGCGCTATGGTACTTCAGTGAATAGCGCGCATATAAATGCCGGATATTATTATTTATATTATTATTATTATTATTAATTGTAGGTTAAATGTGGTTTTTTAGCAGCACTTATAACATGATTCTGTTGATTATTCCATATGATAAATAATGAGTACTGTTTCAAGATAGATTGCCATCGCAGGTTTTTGACAGGTTATTTGAATATCTTATTTGATGGATTGTTATTGGTAAACTGATCCCACTCCGCTGAATCTGTTAGGTCAGGGTACAAATTAAGGACTTGTGTGTTTCTTTTTTTTTCAAGATTTTTCTGGAAATCTATCTGCTCATTCATTGCTGATCATAGTACCAGGTATATAAAAGTTCATTTCTAGGTGCAAGTTTTTTTCAATCTTTTGAGGCAAATGGTTTAGTCTGATTTTAATTGTCACTTCTCTTGGATTTGTCTTGATTCCCAGTATAGAATTGGCCAGGTTCATGTTTTCTAGCATGTCTAAAATTTTTCATAGTTCATATGAAAAGCTGAAATTGATTTAAGAAAAAAACAACATGTTATTTATAACAATTTAATTCCATTCCTCTTTAATTTCAGACTAAGAGAGGAGGAAGAAAAAAACATATTCGCTTCTCAAACCCCAACATACGAAGTGCCATGTCAGGAATTCTTCTTGTGCCCGGACCTGTGGCCACACTGAGGACCCTAAGAGGGTTAAGTAAAATATTTTGCAGCGCTATGAACCAGACAAAGTTTCTCACAGCATCGAGGAGGCTTCAAGATGCTAACCTAGGCACACTGACTTCCTTTTCACAAAGTACTCGCAAGACCTACTATTTTGTGAAGTTGCCACCAGAAGAAATTCATCATCTATTACAGCTTGATGAGAATTCTGATCTTTGCACAAGTGATGAGTATAGGCTCAGGTACTCAATGCCGTCGCCTGCAGTTATAACCAGTGCTATGAAATACAAACTTATAGATATGGGGCTCGTACCCGACAAGATACTACAAACAACCAAAGCAAAATCTGACAATTAGCATATGTGGTATTTTTAAATAGGGAAAAATCAATTTTTCAGCCGACTTATTTGATCTTATTTGATAAAATTTGCATGTCTCATTCATATTTTTCAGGAGAAGATGACTTTCTCAGTCGGCGGCAAGATGAAAAACCGGTTCGCAAATCCATCTACGAGATCCATCATGGCTGGCGTTCTTCTTTCTCCGGGCCCGGTGTCAACATATCGTACTCTACAGGGTCTGAGCAGAGTGTTCAACAACGCTGTCAATAAAACAAAATTCCTATCTGCAGCTCAGAAATTAGAACACATGCAACTTGGACGATTGGTCAACGTCGGCGTGGAAGTTTTTGTCAAGCAACCACCCAAAATAGCTGGCTCACTGCTTCTTTTGGAAGATGCAATGGATTTATGCACGCTACAAGAGTACGAGGATAGATATTGTCGAGCTCCCCCGTCGACTTTGTCATCGAAACTCCAAGAAAAACTAGTTGCCGCTAATCTTGTTCCATCTGAGTATTTTGTCTCACAAAAGAGTTAGGTTGGCATGATATTTTTGGTTTTGGTGCTAGGTTGGCATGATGGTTTTTGTTTCATTGTTAGGTTTTGGTTTGTAAAAGGGTTCCATTTGGCATCATGGAAGGCTTGTTGAGAAAAATGTTTATTTTTAGTCAATAAGGTTTGGATATTAGGCTGGCAATTTATATTTCTGGTTTAGGGTGTCTAATATAATCAGATATAATCCCATATTTACCTTAACTCTCTTCACTCCTTTAGATTTAAAAATTGTTCTCAATTTCTTGTTCCTTTTTGTTATAGGGAAAAAGCAGAGGAGTGAAAAAGGGCTTTGGTGCACGCTTCACAAACCCAACCACCAAAAACATCATGAGTGGAATCTTGCTAACCTTGGGACCAGTCACAACTCTACCATCTGTCCAGAGGTTAAGTTCTATCTTCAACACAGCTGTGCGAAAGGCTAGGTTTTTGGCCGCAGCCAATCAGCTTCAAGCTGCTAATCTGGGTCATCTTGCGATTGGTTTTGAAGGTGTATTTATCAAGAAACCACCTGATGAAGCAAGAGAGCTGCTTTTAATGCCCGAAAATAAAGATCTCTGTACACCAGAAGAATTTGTGGCTCGCTACAACAAGCCTCCCTCTTGTGTCATTACTGATAAAATGAAACAGAATCTGGTAGAACAAGGTCTTGTACCAGAAAACCATTTCATAACTCGTGCCCAAGAAAGAGCAAACCGAGAACGGAGATTGCAAGCAACATCACCGAATACTTCTTCTGAATGCGAATCATATGAAGAGACTCAACAGCAGGGGGATGGCCCACAGGCGCCGGGGTCTATCTTTGGATTCTTTTAGCATGAAAAATTGCTTTTAGCAACATTTTGTATTATAGCAAACATATCAAAGCTGATATTCAGTAGGCCTATTTATAGTATTGTTTATTGATTTAGACTGTACAAATGATTAGTTGTGCTATTTTTCAAGTTCTTTAGCATCTTATAACAGTCAGTGATGAAAACTGTGTGGATGCTTATGTCTTTAATAAAACTACCTATTGTATTAATTCACTATAGTAAAAGGAATAAGGTCTGATTTTATTTCCCATGAAATGGTAAACCAACTTCAAATGCTTGAACTTTCTGCTCTTCATTTCTTCAAAATTTGCTGCCTTATCAGTCATACAGGAAAGGAGTGACTGCGATGTCTGTTTTGTATCCATGGTATATTTTTAATCAGGAATTATGCAAAATCCATCTTTCCTCTTGATAATTTTAAGGAAAACAATTTGCTTAGGTTTTGAACTTGTGACTTGAAAATGTTTCAAAGGTGTCTAGTCTGTTTTATTGTTTTATGAATGGCAATTATTGGTTAAATTCTGTTTCATTTTGTTCCTCTCAGCGTTGTTTTATTTTGTTCTTAATATCAAGAAAGAAACTTACAATATTGGATCAATCCTCTTCTATTTGCCGTAAGATTTTAGTAAAACTTCAGATAAGTTTTTCTCTAATTGGGCTGCAGCTTACACAGGTTTTTGTATAATCATGTTATATGTACTGACCAGTTTTCCTTTCTAGGTTATTTATTTCTGATGACCTTCTCGATTCAAGCAAGCTCTCGTAACTAAATGATTTTTACACGTAAGTGGGGTTTTGTCTTTGTTTTCTGTGGTGTTATGTGATGATAGCTTTCAAGTAAGTCCCATCTTTTTTACTCTTCTGTGTGGTGTGGTGATATGTTTTGTGAGATTTGCCAAATCCTCACCAAGTTCCTGTTTTATTGATACCTTGCAGGAAAGGAAGAAACAGAAGGCTGCTGCTGGCTATGGCAAACGCTTTACCAATCCTACTGTACGTGGTATCATGGCCGGAATACTGCTGGCGCCGGGTCCTGTCACACTTCACAAATCAGTACAAGGTCTCAGTCGCATATTCAATGTTGCTGTCACAAAGACCAAATATGTCTCTGCTGCTAACAAACTTCAGGCGGCAAATTTTGGGGTGCTTACAAGCGTAGGTGGTAAACAACATATATTTGTCAAATGCCCTCCGCCTCAAGCAGAGAAATTGCTCATGATGAAACAGAATAGTGACTTGGCAACATTTGAAGAGTACGAGCATAGGTATAATACGCAATCATCAGCAGCAATTACTGAGAAAATCAAAGAGAGCTTAGTACAGCAAGGTTTAGTACCACCAGGGACTTTCCAAGGTGGGGTTGTACAACAACAGTCTGAAATTCAGCAGGTGCCAACCCAGCACCCACCTACCCAGCACCCACCAACCCAGCACCCATTTTCCCAGCAGCCGGGTGGTAATCAACACATGGCTAGACAGCCTGCAATCAAGACAGAGATGCCCCAAGTCAGTCCTAATGTTGGCCATCAGTTGGCCAGTCAAAGAGCCACAAGTCCACAACTCCTTGGACAACGTATGACCAGTCCACATCCAGTTGATCCTCATCGGATGGGGCATCAGATGGGAAGCCTGCGGGGTGTTAGTCACCATCAGATTGCCCAGCATATGGCAACCCAAGTCAGTCCTCGCCACCATCAGTTGGCAAATCCACGGGTTGCCAGTCCACATCATAGCGGTCAGCAATTGGGTAGCCCGCAAATGACCGGGACACATCTGGAGATGCATATGGTTAGTCCACACCATGGTAGCCCACGGGCTGCGACCCCACCTCATCTTGGGCATGTTACACCACCACACCACATGACTAGCCCACGTATTGGTCATGTTACACCACCTATGTCTAGCCCACGTGCTGTAAGTCCACATCCAGTAGCTCAACATATGATCAGTCCTCATCACGTTAGTCCACAAATGACTAGTCCTCGAGCAGTCAGTCCGCACCCAGGAGGTAGTCATCATTTAGGTAGTCCACATCATGGTCATGGCCAACAAATGATAAGTCATCAGTATCTTAGTCACCAATCGGTCAGTCCGCACCATAGTCAACATATGCCTGGTCAGTACCGCATTGAAACTCAACAGGTTGGACAGCAAATGGGTCATCAGGGGAATCCTCCACAAGGTTACGGTGAGTCGGAATACGTCAAGGAGGAATTGCCATCGCCAGAACAGATTCAGGCGTACCCTGATCATTTGCAAGCATATATGCAAGGTCTGTAGTTTTGAAGGACTCTGTGGATATGTGACTGATGGTGTTTATAAACTGCGCAATAATTATTTATTGACTTTGACTAGCAATAGATTTGTACTGCATGGTATATGTTGTAGGTCTATCTGTCTTTATGTGTACATACTTGTTGTGCATTAGTTGTAGACAGTTTGATTTCTTGTCAGAAATTGGATTCCGAGAAATGCTGAAAAACTTTCAGGACAGGTTTTAATGAGTAAGATCGCTTTGTTTTGTAGGATGTTTCTGAAAACTCAAGGATTGCAGTAAAATGTGATTGGCTTTGTTAGTTGGTAGGTTTATGGGGATATTGTGACCAAAAATGGCAGACTCTTGGTGCAACCTTTTCATTTTCACATTGATTTAAAATCTCACAGCATCATTGAAAACCTTAATGTGTAACTAACACCTTAACTAATAATATTCAGATGCAATTCAAGCACAAGTACTATTTGTCATATCACTGTTGTACGTTCACAGGTGAATAAGAAGTCTCAAGACAAAAAATTTGCTGTACCTGGGGCGAAAAACATCATGGCAGGGGTATTGTTGACGCCAGGACCAGTATCCACGCACACGGCATTCAAGAGTCTCAGCCGTGTGTTTAACATGGCGATTAACAAAGCTAAGTACTTGGGTGCGGCGCGTAAACTGCAAGATGCTGGTCTGGGTATGCTGGTCGTTTTAGAAAACATTTCGAGCCAGTCGCATGTTTTTGTCAAAAAGATGCCATCAGAAGCACGGCCCATTTTGGAGAGGGATCCCGGCACGTTTTTGTGCACCCCAGCTGAATATGAACAGAGATTTTATATGGCGCCATTTACGTCTGTTACGCCACGTATTCAGCAAAGCTTGGTTCAAATGGGTTTAGTGTCTGAAGGTTTGTTTTTGCCTCAAAAAGAAGCAAAGCCTAATATTTTACCCAATGCCCCAGATGCTCTGCCTAATCAATGATGTATTATAGGAATGCATATTTGACCGTTATGGCTGTAAATTCAAACAAATTTAAGAAATTCAAATGGAACTTTTAGAGGAATTACGACTTATATATCCATCCTATGAAGCTCCATTATTTAGTGTCTAGTTGGGAATATGAGAAGTGGAGAAAAAATATAAAATGTACTTCTCGTAATGAAAATTTTCAAATATTTATGATTTGTTTGTAGATACTGTATTTGTTCCTTGTAGATATGTGCTCAGAATATTGGACTAACAAATGAAAGTTTGCTTAAGAAATTTCTTATTTGTTTCACATTTTGATACACACAATCAATGAGCCCTTCCATATGTGTATATTGCATATGCTTTTATATATTCGACTATCCTCTTATACGAACTGATCATAAGACTTGTTAGCATTTCACTTGAAACCAAAATATTGTGCAAAATTAATGGATTTTTTTCATTGAATATAGATTAAGGTTTCTGCAGTAACAATTAACATGCACACCAGGGTTTTCACCAGGCATTTTTTAGTGAAAAATTTATGTGAAATAGTAAGAAAATAGAAATTTTGATAATAATTGTTAATTTTTCTATTGATTCTTCATTGATTTTGTAACTTTTGAGTCTTGAGAGCCGGCTATTTTGACTCAAAATCAGCCTGAGTGCCGGGTGGAAATAAAGAGAACTGGGTGGTCCTGCCCGCAACCGCCCGGCGTAGTGACAACTCTGATGCACACTTAAAATGTTTTGGTTGAGATGCAAATGTTTTGAAAAAACCTTCCGCATGATGGATGATAATGGAAGTTGTGTTTTAAAGTTGCAAACATGATAATTGTGAACTTAAACAATATTTTTACAACTCAAAATAATGTAAAAAAGAGTATACATTTACCTTGCAGTGGAAAGTCAGTTGCTCTGAGATACAATGTATTTGCGTTTTAGACATCAGAAAATTGGATCATCACAAAATCAAGTTGTGTGGAATAAAGTGATTTTTTATGTTCAGCTTATGCTGTCACAGTTCAGTTACAAGTAAGATCTTGAAGTTAATATTTAAGTTTATTTTAATTTTCTCTTGAAAAAACAACAATTCAGTAATTTTGATTTTCAGTACTTAATATTCTTTACAGGAGTATGAACTTCAAATTTTGTTTAATTTTGTATGTTTTCAATTTTTGTTTTATTTTTTGTTTGTTTATGATTTTAGAAAAAGTCAAACACATTTCAGTAATTGACATTGAATATTAATGTATTGTATAAGCTTACATCAATGCTACGTGCCAATGACTTTGTCGTCATGGCTACATTTAATTACAAATAAGTTTGTTAAATACCACTTTGTTGCCTAGTTAATCTGAGGTATTTGCATCCAAACATACATATATTTGTTAGGATTATAAATTGTGTTCTTTCTATCATTTGAAATGAGATATGCCATATTTTGCATTTAATTACTAGCAAACAATTTCAGTATAAAACCCTTTTAGTTGGAACATTCCTTTAGTTTTGTACATGTTCGTGTATATTAAGCCCTCCACTGCCACTTGAAACTTAAATTAAAGTTCTTTCGTAGTGCGCTGCAAGGTGTCAAATAGATTTTGGAAGTGAAGAGCGTATTTGCAAAAACTGATAAAAGCCATCCGAAATTGAGCTTTTGTGACCACTCTGTGGCATACATTACCTAGGTTTTAATATCAAAATATTTATTTTGCCAAGACATACAATGACCAAACGTTTAACACCTTTTTTTTTTGCCAAAACGGATAAACTCTATATTTGCAGGGTTCAGTTCAACCCTGTGATGGCACTAATAGGTTTTGAAAATAAGCTCTTCAAGTGCTGCAAATTAACATTGGTAATTAACTGCACTGCAGTTGCAACATACTATGATTAAAGCGTTCATTCATATTTTCTGTGGTTGATCGCATGATTTTACCCAAGGGCGGGATGGCACTCACAATCGCGAAGCAATGCTCGCTATTTCGTCTGATTGACCATAGAACAGTCTTTCTATCATGTTTATCAAATTATTAAGTAGCGCCCAGAACTTAACCTGTCTAAAAGTTACCAAATGCACGCTACATCCCGCGTTTAGAGCCAATGCGCCGTTGTGCTAATGCCGCCCAGAGCGTGGCATAATAGAACATTTGCTATGAATGAACGGTATTTATATTAGTTATGTGTTTGCACTTGACATCAAAATCTTAGAAATTATATGTATACAAGTATGTGTGAGCAGATCAAGTGTAGGGTTGAAGGAAAAAATGCTGATCACTTTCTCATCCAAGGGGCTCAATCAGAAATGGTACATTTTTGTGTTAAATGAAAGCCCATATTGTCTCATGATCGTTCTTAGATTTGACTTTTAATTTCAAAATAGTTTGATGGATAAGCCAAAAAAATGTTATGTATTTTGGTATACCTATTCATACACCGTAATTTTCATGATAGCCTTATATGACTCCAGTCAGTAAATCAAATTTAAACTTTCAGATAATCCTTCAAGGTCAAAGTTAATTAGTGAATGTAAAACATACACATGGAAAATGAGTCACCCTTCAAGCAATTGCAAAATTAACATTTGAATACATGTTGAAACTTATGTTTGTCTTATTTGTATAAAATGTTTATTATTTTTGTATATATTTCACAAAGAGATCTGTAGTTAGTGTGAATATCATAAGGATTTGATAATTGAAAAAAAAATGCTTGATATTTGGTGCACATTGTGGAACAAAATTTTCTAATCTATTTGAGTTCAAGTTAACCACCGATGCTTATTTGTTTGAGCAGATTAAAAAAAAAAGGATACTGAACTGTTTGTTCAATAATGCCAATGTATTCAAAAACATTTTGTAAATTTAATGGAATAAATTTGCGCTGATGAATCAATGTGACCAAACATCAAGAGTTTTATCATTTTCCAAGTAGTCATAAGAATTGCCAGATTATCAATTGATATTGTGAGAGTAAACGTTGGGAAATGATTTATGGAAACTAACATATATTTTAAAGAAGCAGTATTTTCACCAGTTTTAGAACAGGGCTTGTGCTACCAGAGGTGCATGTTGCATAGCATTATTTGTTATATGACACATCTTTTGGAAATAATAAATAAAAACGCGTAGTGCAGCTTGCATATTTATATCACAGGGCCCTGTACTCTGGATTATTGTTGCAATTGTTGCACATACTTTAGTTATTGAGGTTGATCTTAAAATCGAAATTTTAATTGATGGATCTTAAAACCAAAATTTTTGAAAAACCTGCCCTTTTAGTTTTAAACAGTTGTTAAAGCCAAAATTAAATTGTTTGGTTGTCCTTCACAACTTTTTGAGCAAGTGCGGGCTGGCAGAGTTTTTTTTTTTTTTTTTAAGATTTTTTTTTTCAAATGTAAGTCAGTTACACCAAATTATGGCCTCTATAAAGATGCAAATAAGTCTACTGTACCTAAAAATTTCTTTATACAGGGTGGACCAATAAAAGCGTTATTGTAGTTCAATGTCACGTAACTTACAATTGGGAAATAATTCGAGAATAATTTTTATATACTCATAAACTATAATATCTTGCCCTTATATCGTGAAAATTTCATGTCAAACAAAGCTTCCATTGCAAAGTTATTGCCATTTGAGCAAAAAGAGTCAAAATCAGGTTTGTCCTCGGGGCAAGTTTACATGGGTGCACACTATGAGCGTTGGTTATAATATCTGTCTTACTTAGCTGATTGGTTTTGCGTTACTGATTAGATTAAAGAATGTGATGAAAGAACTTGCGCAGAGAACTCATCTTAGGGTGAGTTCTGCATTTTCAGAAATGTTTGCTGCAGATTTCCCTGTTCAAGATCCCACCATTTTGATTATGATTATAAACATTTTCTTTATCCCTGTTCAAAACAGTAGTACCAAAAAGGAGAAAGTTTATTCTAACTCTGTAAATAGTGTTTGTAGATACCTGCATTAGGAAAGTCATTCCCAATGCACGTGTACCATCTACACAGACTATTTACAGAGTTAGCTTACCCGGCGTAGCTACCAGTTAAGCAATAAACGTTCTCTCGCGACTTGTGAACTTCCTCCTCTTACCGCCTTACAAACCAACATTATAAATGAAAACGACCAAATACATGCACCGCCTTTACCGATTTGAACTTTGCGCCCAATAAATTCTTTAGATTATTATGGAAGTACACCATACTTATATTATCGTGATGCATGAATGGCAATAGTACTCTCAGTCAATGATATGCACCTTTAATACGATGATGATAAGCATCAACGTCATAAAGAAGTGAAAACCATGCTGATTGTAGACCTAATTATGATTCTAGTGAACATTAAAGTATTCCCGATCTTGGACAAAGTGGAATTCTGCGTTTTTAGCGCAAATTTCAATAACTTTGCAATGCAAGCTTTGTTTGACATGAAATTTTCACCATACACAGACAAGATACTATAGTTTATGAATATATAAACATTATTCTCGAATTATTTTCCAATTTCAAGTTACGCGACATTGAACTTCAATAACGCTTTTATTGGTCCACCCTGTACAAGTTTAAAAACAGTATAAACATGGAAACAAAATGAAAACAATAACTTAAAAACTATTTGCAAAAAATCAAAATTCTCAAAGAAAAAACCCTTTTTTTTTGGAAATCCGAAAATAAGGCGCGGTATACTTTTGTACAGTAAAAACTTTTTTTCAGTTTCGAAAAATAGGGGCGGGCGGGCGGTTGGTCGGTCAAGGACAACCAAACAACTTTTTTGGGGGCCTAACCTTGATTACTTTCACACTTTGGACATATTAACAAAACAATTCATCAATATATGAAGGTGTTTTTGTCAATCGGAAATAGAACATCAAAATCAGATTTAAAACCAATACCAGTAAAACTTGCTGATTTTGTGTTGAACACATTTGTTAATTTTCACTTCATTGAATCAAAGCTTTATTTGTAACAACTTTTATGAAGAAAGAAATGTTACAAATAGTTTTTATACTTTGACCAATCAATAAACAGAACAAATATGTTGGTTCAATAGTACTAAAGTATGTGAAAAGGGGACATATTATATTGATCGAACTTAGATTAATTAATCGTGAAATGAAGTATAAAATTAAGTAATGCAGAAAGATAAGATTGCTATTACATAAAGTCTTTGGTTTTGAGTTCTATTATTATATTGGATGCCAAATTTGTAAGGATTTCAGTTATAGGTTTGTTTATTGACGGATCATTTTATCATGCGAGTGCAAGAAAGTTGTATCTGCAATAGCTGCCATTTTTCATAAATTTGAAATTCACTGTAGAATGATCAATGTTGGGTCAGCGATTCTTGAAATGGTTCACTTGTGACACACTCACCTGAAGATCCAGTGGCGTAGCCAGACCTTTCTCCAAGGGTGGGCAAACCACTCAAGATTTCTCCAATTGATTCTATCGAGCGACTTTACAGGGGTTCCAAGGGGCAGACTCGGCCGAGTTTTTCAAGAAAAACTGCCAAATATGAAGTTTTCAACCTAATTTTTAGCGATTTTCAGCTCTAATTGTCGTCATTTTATGGGGAAAAGGCAGTTCCTGCCCCATTTATTTTTTCTCCCAGGTCTTCAAAATTTCTCCAAAAAATTTCCAAGGTGGGCAAATTGCCCACCTTACCCACCCCTGGCTACGCCACTGTGAAGATCCATTTCAAGAGCTACTGGCATATGTGTGAGACATTTTGAGGGAGTTTTCACATATCATTGATAAGTGTTAAATGAATATAACAAAGACGGCCATTGCAAATACAACTCTTGCACTTGCTTAATGAATTTTTACATTTGTTATTAAGTATTGTTTGTTGAAGGATCTATTTTGATTTACTTGAAAGAAAAGCATTGGACTAAAGAAGCAATGTTCTGCATTATATTCCACAAAATTGTGTTTTCAAAAAATCATGAATGTTTAAAACAATTTGAGACTACTCTGAATTTCAAGTGTATAAATATCTCTGTAAAGTAATATTAACATCTAAGAACAGCTTATTGTATGTATTATGTAGTTTTCATGTGAAATAAAATTAAACATTTTTGTTCATGATACCAATACAAATGATTTTGAATGTTTTTATGTTATTTTTAGTGTCGTGTGAATCCTGAAAAATCAAAATTTTACAAGAATTTCTGTTTTTGAGAGTATCCGATGTAAGTGACCATATTAGAGATATATCATATTAAGAGGTACAAGTTTGGCCACAAACACAGAGATTAAGAGTAGAGTCTGTAGAGACCCTGGACTCTCAGCCATTTTTATTCCAGCTTTGTAAAGTTAGACCCACAAATAATATGTGACCTGCTCCCACAAAACCCGGACAAAGTCGCTATAACATTCATGGAGTTACAGCCCAATACACTTGCCCAAAATTTAAAGAAAACAAAGGATTTTTCTTGACAAATATTGACTTTTCATGGACAAAACATTAAGCAATGTGATGTATCAGTTTAAAGCTTGTAAGCATTTTCAATATGGACAAATCAGAAAAAAGACATTGTCTGTGTTTCATGGGAGCAGGTCACATATAACAATTTCAGACTTTGATTAACATACTTTTGAGAAAATTAACGATCATTTCAGACGACACATTTTCGAGAAAAGTGCATTTAAAATTCAGGATGTTCAGTGAAACCTAAACAATGTCTTTGCAATTGTAGCCAAAACTTCATTGCACAATAACATGTTTTAGTAAAATAGTGTGAAAAAGAATGACAAAGTCAAGATTGCACAATTGAAGTTTTAGCCATCATCATGGTGTTAATGACAACCACAATAGAATGTCTGATACCACCCTGATATGTGTGAGCATGACAACACTGCCAAGGGTGCAAATGACACAGGGCTGTGGCATGGATAACCAACTACTGAGTTTAAATTTTCTGAAAGTTACCCTATCGAGGGTATGGTCAATAGAGTTCAAGACCTGATAGTTTTTCAAGATGAATGATCTATTTAAATTATTCATCTTGAAAGTACTAATAAGACCTGAAGATCATTCATCTTGTCGGAACCATTGGTCCTCAATGCTTTGGGATTGTTGTTATGCAGATATGGGCTTATGGCTCTCAACCCTTGCTATACGCTGCGGAAGTGACACGATCTAATTTATGCAAATCACTCCAACAAGTACGATCTGGTTCCAAACAAACATGGTGAGCAATTAGGCCACTCATTAAGTCTATGGGGAATAATTTCTATTTTAGTTTTATTACTCTTGGATCCAAATGTGTTATAGAAAAGAGTCAAATAATAGATCAAAAGGTCATCCCTGTGAAAAGATGGTCTGATTTTGTATGCACACACGCTTATTGTATTAATACGTGCAATCAGTGGAACCACTCTGTAGATGATCATTTGTTTGGAACCATATTGCTTGTTTCAAGCTCATAATGCAAGAAATGACATCAGTACTTCCGCAGCATATGTTAAGTTATGGTGGAGTCATGTCCTCTTTGAATCCAGATCTGTCCAGTGTTCAAATGAAATGAATACCCTATAGTATTAACTCAAAAAAGACCATTTGAGTCTAAGCACCATTTGTAGGAGATTCTCAGGTGTTTTGAGTTTCTTTTCTACCCTTTAGATACCAAATACTATAATACATATTTTTCCTAGAATTAACTATGACAACTATAGGATACGTAAATGATCGATGTATTTTGTAATATCACTGAAGAAAAAAAAAAAAAAAAGAGAAATCCAAGCCTTTTCCTTCCTGGACATTTGTTTCATTTTATATAAACTCCAGTTCTCCATTGAGTTTTACTTGATTTTGTTTTTGTTTTGATGTTTTCTTGTTGTTTACATTGAGATATAGTTTAATTGATGATAACTTTACCCTTTTTAGATCTTTGTTTGTGTTGTGCGTCTTTCCCTTGTCAAGTTAGCTTTATTCCATTTTGATATCATCAGCTTGCTTTATGCATTTGAAATTGTACATATTTTGAAAATCACCAGTTTATTTTGCATCTCACATTAGATTTTAAAATCTACATTTCCCAATTTTATCGCTCACTGCAGGGAAAGCGTCAGAAACGTCCAAATACCAGCTCTGCATCAGCTAAGCATTGCATTACAAAACGTTTTGGTAACTCTACACAGCCCACCACCAGAAATATTATGGCAGGCATTCTTCTTGCCGCGGGACCTGTGGTGACACAAAGATCCGTGCAAAGAACAAGTCAAGTATTTCTGTTTAGCGTCAACAAATTAAGATTTGAAACAGCTGCTCGCAAGCTTGAATCGGCTAACTTCGGGACTTTTGGGTATTTGCGAGGAAACAAACAAGGTTTCTTTTTGAAAAAAGGCCCAGAAGAAGTTGGTCATCTTTTACAGATGGAGGGCAATGTTGATTTGTGTACGTGGGAGGAATTTACTGAGAGGTTTCACCTCAATTCTCCGGCCTCAATTACGCCTAAAATCAAGATGAGTTTAGTCAGTCAAGGATTGATGCCACCGGACGTTTGGGGTATTCCCTCCCAGTTGCCAGCTTTGGAACAAAGTGCTGTTATTAAGGAAGAAATGAACCTTGCGGATAACAGATAAGGAATAATTTTGTACATGTGAGGACTGAGGAATATCATATGTGGAAAAGCAATCTTTTGAAAATTCAAGTGTTGTGATTTTGGTTTCTTGATTTTCAGATGAAGTCTAGCTAGTCTGCTAGTATGCAGAAATAGTGGAGTGCCACGATCTATGCACCCAACGGGGCTCGTTCAACTCATATTGCTACAAAAAATTAGCCACCAAAATCACTATGATAAACTATTTAAATAATTATCATAATGTAATTAGCCTACTAAAAGTGTGTCTGATTAATAACAACATAAAACAAAACAAAATTACACCGCTATCTTTTCCAACGCCTCTCTTTCCCGCGTGGGGCACTTTCACTTCGGAGTAGCATCAGTTATCTCGCTCCAAAATTAGACCTACCATTGTTTTCAATACTGAATCATACTATGTTAGTAATAGCTAATGTTGCCATTTCATCATGATTGAGTTTCAATGTAGGCATACCTGCATTTATAACCACCCCACCCCAGTTGAATTATCTGAAGTCATCAATAGATATAATCGATTCGATTGTTCATGCATTAAGTAGGCTATTAGCGGTTATTTTGATTAGATGTTTCCCCGTGCTGCAACGCCAGTAAATCAACTTGCTACCCATGTAGATTAAATGGTCGATTTTGGAGACGTTAGTGGGAGTCTAGATTTGTCGCTGTCGTTGTGTTGGTATGCTGAAAGTATTAGATTGTAATGAACAAAACCTTTTGACAGCATTGGATCATATGTTGCTTAATCCTGGCAAATCTAAAACACTCTTTATAATATGTTACACAAATGAGGCAATGTGTTACGGGTACCAATATCACCTTATTTGGGCAAATTCTTATGATGGCAAAAGGGATGTTCATAAGATAGCAGGATAGATTGGCTTTGTTTTTGAGACATAATTAATCAGACACACTTTTAACAGGTTGATTACGCTATGATAATTATTAAAATAGTTTATCAAGGTGCTTTTAATGGCTATTTTTTTGTAGCATTGAACAGTTGAACGAGACCCGTTGGGTGTATAGACCTTGGCACTCTACTAAAATGTAACTTTCATATTTGTGTCAAGTGTTCAGGCAAAACAGCTCTTTGTTGTCAAAATCAAGACTGAGATTTTAGTTCTATGAAATAAAAAAAAAAAATTGTAATTTAAGTGACTAGTTGATAGAAATATGAAGAAAAGTTTGATTGCAGTTTTGGCGGGATCCAACTTTTGAGCAGAAAGGCCTTTAAAGTTTATGAATTATTTAATGATTAACAAGCAAATGTCTACCAATATTACTGAATTTACACATTTTAATCCTCTGAAAAAAAACCCAATTTAATTCATGAGTTTAATGCAAGGAACACTTTTAGTCAAAATCAACATATTGCATCATTCTTTTTAATTTTTTGTTAACTTCCAACACTTCTATTTTGATTCATAGAACCACCTTTGCAGATAGGAGATTACCTTCATTGAATTTTATATAACAGCTAAATAAATCTGTGTCACTTGATCGGTGCATCTTGGGTCACGAGCCATTGGTCATTTGGTCCATTTGATAATAAATGTCACCAACTGCAATCATTGTGCCATGCAAAAATTTCGATAAATTGCACAGTTACCTTTTTTGGTAAGACACAACATCAGTCGCGGGCATAATTTTAAATATACGCTTGCGCAGTCCTCGGGCGCAGCAAAAGACGCGTCGTTGCATTAAAGCCGGCATGTATAGTACCAAAGATGTTTTCTCGGTTTGCTAATTTGTTTTAAAAGATTTATTTATCTGTCATATAAAACAAATGAATGTTTCTTGTTCATGTCAATGGAACAAATATTTCATTCGGTGAAAGATCAAATGCCCCATTCAACCCGGCTTCGCCTCATTTGAATGGAGCATGGATCAGTCCAAATTTGACCGAATGATATATTTTGTACTATTACACGTGCATAGGCATTCAATATTTGTTTCATATCATGATATCAGTTTCATGCTGTGCAATAGTACAAACTATTGCATGGCTCAAATCATTGTAATCATGATATAAATCAGTTTATTGTTGTTTTGTACTAAAACAATTCTGATAAAATTGTTTCAATTTGTGATCAGGCAACCAGTTTTCATCAACTGGATTTATACTACAGATAAGCCGAAAACATACTCGGCTTCCAAACAAAATTTTCGCTACCAAACATTTGGTCGTGACGTCAAAATGACGAGTGACTCCAAACAAAATAACTTCAACACCGAGTTGAGACCAAATAAAGTTTCGCGCTAGATTGCACATGCTATTGAATTGCCATATACATTGGACCAAATGTTTGCTATCCGTTCATACTTTAAGTTCGATGGCAAATATTTGGTGACGTCACGACCAAATGTTTGGTAGGAAAAATTTTGTTTGGAGGCCGAGTATGATTTCGCCTATACCAAAATCCGTTTGGTGTTTTATCAAGCTTTGCCATTGATTTGTGTTGTCCCTTTGGGATATTTTTTGTATTTAGCTTTTTGAGATTTCCTGATTGCAGATGTCATTGTATTTGAATTGATGTTTTCACTTGACTTTGTTGTTTATTCTTCAATTTAGAGGATTTCTTATGATACGTGTTGTAAATATGTTAAATATATTTGCAATGTGACTAAAGCCTGCAGCCCAACTTTATAATGTTTTCTAAGTTTGATTATGTTGATAATTCTTGAGAGGATCTTATTTTATTGTAGATATTGATAAAGTAGATGATGGCTAATGGTTACACCACCTTTTGATTAGTTTGACTGGTTTTTTATCATATACCCTGACCCTATATAAAGCAGATCCATCCAAAGAAATATTTTGGTAGCTTAAATCACATTTTTGGGAGTAAAAGTCTTGATTAATATGCTCTCTTTCTTGCAGCACAGCACATAATTTTTAAGGAACCACCAAAAAAAATGGATAACTGATACCATTCATTATTTTAAGAATAACCAATATTCAATGCTGTGTCGCTTTTCTCAGGGCTTTCTCATTGACGCGAAACAGAAGTGGCTTGGAGGAGTAAACCTGCGAGGGCGTTTTACAGGTCAGCCAAGCATTCGGGATGTGATGTCTGGGATACTACTCAATGCAGGTCCGATAGCTACTCAGTATTCTGTGAGAAAAATCAGCCAGACGTTTGTGGTGACTGTTAACAAGGCCAAATTTGACAAGGCTGCTCTTCGGTTACAAGGTGCTAATCTGGGGAGAATTGTACATTTGCATGGGAAGTCAGTTGTGTTTATTAAGTTGAAACCGGAAGAAATATGTCATCTGCTTGCTTTGCCGGAGAACGCTGATTTGTGTTCTATGGAAGAGTATGTGTCAAGATACTATATGGCATCTCCAGCTAGTATTAAGCCTAGAATTAAAGCAGCTCTTGTGCAAATGGGAGAAGTTGGACCAGAAGTTTTTGATGACAAACAGCCATGATGCAAGTCTTGATAAGGATAGTGAAACATGATTTGTAACCATTAACAGTAGGATTGTGTCTGAACAAAAGCAGTGGACAAAAGTCAGTTTCTGATTTAATTTTTAACATATATATTCATTTGTGGATCACAGTGTCTGTACTTCAAATTTGTATTGCCATTTTATCCTAGAACTTTTCAAACATTATTTTCAAGTGGATGCTTACATGAATGGAATTTATTCATAATCTACATAATTGTTGGATCAGCATCTTTAAACTAGATTTTAATCAACAATGTGACTTCAGCTTAATCATACCAGAATCATATTACCTCTTCAGAAATGCAACACTTCTATGATAGTGTCTATTTCATTTTTTAAATTGTTGAAAATTCTGCTCTACTACATGAATGTAGAATCTTAGTGCTTGTTTTGTTAACATGTTGGAGATAGATGTTATATTGATGAATTCTTGAAGAGATTCATCAGGACTGTACGTTATCGAAACATAGTATCATGATTTTCATCATATCTAGTCCATATTGATGAAGCAAAGCTTAACTTGAATGTAAGCTAGAATCACAAGTTGTGTAGTTATTTCATGTTTAAACCCATTTGCCCTCACAATTTGGACTTGTACTTTGTTTTACAAATTCTATATTTTCAAGATATTTTAAACCTTTATAATATGTGACCCGTCATATCGAAAGGTACCTTAAGGTCGGCAAAATTAAAATTGATTTTTTGGTCTCATCTGAAAGATTATATTTTAAGCTTTAAAATGACACCTTGCTTTTGGTTTTTGGATGTTCGATTGCAAAGTTACATCCAAATTGGTAAAAGGTATCGGGCTGATTCCGAAAACTATAGTTCTGAGAAAATTAAGTTTAAAGTTTCTGTACTGGTTAAACGTGAATGGAGAAAGAATTTTTATCTCGGTTTTTAAAACAAGTGTCTTATGTTTTGGATGTTGGAACCTGATTAATATGATAGAATACACTTCAAAGATAACGTTTCTGATGAAATTAGAAATTCGACCATGGACGTGATGTTTGACTATGCTCAGCTTCAATGGCATGTATCTCGTAATTTACTATGCCCGTATTAAGGTACCTTTCGATATGACGGGTCACATATATGTGTTCAAATGTGAGGAATGTATAGTAAAATTCAAAGTAGTTATTAAACAGTATGAAAATAATTATTGTTATCGTGTCACTTTCCACAGAGCATCACAATAAAACAACGTCGGGACAGATCACTGGTCAGAGGGCGCTTCACAGGCCAACCTAGTATACGAGACGTTATGGCAGGCATATTACTCAACGCTGGCCCGGTGGCCACTCAACGATCTGTACGCAAAATCAGCAAAACATTTGTAGTGACCGTGACCAAGGCCAAATTTGAGAAAGCTGCACAGCGATTGCAGGCTGCTAATCTCGGTCGTTTGGTGTTCTTACGCAGTAATGGAGTTCTCGGCGTGTTTATAAAACTGAAACCACAAGAAATAGGTTATCTTTTGTCGCTGCCTGAGAATGCCGGTTTATGCAATTTGGAGGAGTACACATTGAGATATAATCTGTCACCGCCTGCAAGTATCACACCTGCAATCAAAGCTTCTTTACTGGATTTAGGAGAAGTTGAGCCTGAAGTTTTCATGGACTTCAGTGTATTGAACGTACCTCATGGCCAGATTCCATCGGGAGAATATCTGCAATCAGTGCCTGAAGAGGATTTCAAAGATATAATGCAGTGAAGACAAGAATTTTGTATCTTGTTTTTTGTTACTAAAAGTAAAGTTACTAAGCTGCATATTTTTAAAATAAATTTTGTTTTATTTCCATTTTTTTCATCCAGAATTGAGTGGCCTGATTTCTGGTATGGCTTTGTTTGTGTTCAAATGGTATTTTTGGATTTGGAAGTTACATTCTTAGTTTGTCAGATTGTGATTGGCTATTCAGAATTTGAGGCTGCTTGTGATTTGCTGGTCATATTTATGAATAGTCATTGTCTAGTCAATTCTTGGGCTATTCATAATTGCAGGAATTAATTAATATTTTATAAATGTCATAGGTTTGTTATGATATTTGCTAGTTAAGGAAAGGAAAAGAGGAGAAAAATATTTTGATGGGAGCAAAGAAAAGAAAGAAATGGAGGAAAAGAATGGAAACAAGGTAAAGGAATGGAAAATAAGGAAGCAGGATGAAATGGAACATTTTGAAGGTCTGATTGTCCTCAACTGACAAAAAGGGCTGTATGGCTACACGCCTATTTGGGGGTTGATAAGATTGTAATTTGTTCAATGTGGCATTCGATATCATAATTGGAGAACAGCTCGAGAATAATTTTTTTCTTACCTATCTTTACAAGTAAATAGGCATTTTACTTGCATGTATGAAGTGGTTGTAATTAGTCTCATTCAGTGTTTGTGTATCTTACTTGTTATTGATTAAAATGACGTGTGATCTAAATTTGCTGAATTTGTCAGAGTTCAACAGCTCATGTCCTTTTATTTCATTCTTCACAGAAGCTGAGAAGACAAAACGTAATCGGGGATCGGTTTGGAACACACTCAAACCCATCAATCAAACATATCATGGCTGGCGTACTGCTCACTTCCGGTCCAATCGCAACACGCAAATCCGTCAACGGACTAAGTCGTACTTTCCGTTTTCTGGTCACGGCGGCAAAGTTTGATGCAGCTGCAAACAAACTTCAAGAAGCGCAGCTGGGGAATGTGGTCTCCTTTAAGATTCCTCAAGGACAAGAACATTGCAAAATTTTTATTAAGAAACCACCTGCTGAAGCTAGAGAGGTCCTGTTAAGGGAGTCGAATTCTGCACTTTGTGTCACGCCAATGGAATATGAACAGAGATATTATATGGCTACACCTGCATCAGTATCAGCAAAGACGAAGTTGTATTTAGTTCAACTTGGACTCGTATCAGGTGATTTATTCACAAAGGAAGAATTAAACTTACAATTGCAAGGTGGCAATACATAACCATTGCCACCTTAATGTTAATGTTCTCATTGTGTTAATGTTCTCATTTGTAAATTCTGCTACATGTTGTTATCAAGATGGTAACTTCAAGGAGGCTAAAAATCTTGGAACAATTTGTTGTTCATTGACATAGCTTTTGAAGTAATAATGCCTGATCTGGATATAGTTCTTGTGTTTTACTACAAAGGAAAGTTGTTGTTTTTTCTCATCTTGATAGGTGTGTTTGAAACATGACCATACATTGCCATTTTCTTGCGAATGTCTTGAAAGGTAGTTTATTGATGGAGACTTGTTGATGATTCATTTTATGTGTTTCTCACTGTGTTGGTGTACGAAAGGTTGGGTGATTTTGGACTACTTCTAATATCAAGAGAAATGTATTGTGAGAGATGTGTTAATTTTGGATTTTATCATGGCGCTGCTTGCACTATTAAAACCAGAGAAACAAAATTTAATATACATCAAAATTAAATTATACTACAATCTTCTGCAAAACTTGTTGGGACACTTATGCTATGTACACAATGAAAAAGTTGGCCATCTATGTAAAATTGCCTGTGTGATCTTATAGAAAACTTAAGTTGTTACCATTAACAAAACTTTTCCAATCCCCCTCCTCCCGCCACTCTTAAATCAATGTTGTGTACATGTGTGTCTAAAATACTCAACATTGATTAAGGGGAGCTGGGAGAGTGCTTAATATCACTAAGTGTCCCAACAATTTTGCAGAAGAATGTAGTAAACCATGCACAGGGTAATATGTCTATAATAGTTTTAGCATGCTGTACAGTGTGTCTATTTAGATAAAAGGAAATATTTGTATTTTACTTTGAAAATGTAAAAGAGTAAATCATGTGTTTTAAATAGTTCATTTATCAAAGTTTATAGAAGAAAAACATTTGTTTTAATTAGACCCTTTGATTTAAAGGATTGAAAAAATGTTTGAATTTGTTGATGTTCCTTGTTTTTCCTTTATACAATTTGTTAAAGTTCTTTGTTTTTCCTAGATAATTTGAACTAGGTTTAATTTCCATCATGATTCAAAAATGAAAAAGAATATGATTTAATTTTCCTACAACATATCTATGTAATTCTGGTAATCTGAATGTACTGTAACTTTGCTAACAATATTTATCTTAAAGCTTTTAGAAAACTTGTTGCAAAGGTTGCAAAGAAAAAAACCTTCAAGTGTTGATTTGTGTTGATAAATGATGTACAGCAAGTGTTACCATTTTCTACCAAATATGTTGAACAAGGGGTTTAAAGCTATTAAGATAAGATTTTGCAGTTAATCTGCCCAATACTGCAATTATTTTGATCAAAAATTGTTTATAGTAAAAACAGCAAAAAATGTAGGAATTTAGTGCATTTTGTCAAACAATTGTTTTGCCACCAAAAATGGATAAAAAGGACATGTATGCTTTCCTATGATTCTAATACATGTGGAATTAAATTTGGGATCCCGAATTTAATTCAACAAATGGGCATAACAGAAAAAGTAAGCATTAAGCCAAATCATTTGGAGGGTATTAATATCTACCCAAAACAAACCCAATAAGCTAAAAAAATCATGGGTGACAGGGGTACTTTTTTTTAACACTTCATAGTATTGCTTTAAATAATTTTGATGACCATCCAGCATGTGTAAAGTATACAAGTGGCCCATGGAGGATTTTCATAGGATAAATCACATAATTTTAGAAAATATTATAATTCTTTGCAGAATAGGGTTAAAACTAAACATAAATTGCAAAATTGTTACATTACAAAGCAGTTAAAGAAATCCCTGAAATTTGAAATATTTCAGGGTAGTTTGAGAATGATAAAAATGTATCCTTTTGTTAATATAACATGTAATTTTATGAGTCTGGGATTTAAACATTTTGTAATAGTCTGAAATGTTACTGATAAAAATAATGATTTTAATTCAAAGCCTTGGAATTCACAATATTTGTTTAAGGGTAAATGACCTCCATCTGCTCAAGAAAATGTGAATCCTAACTATTTTTTAATCATGAAAAGAGAAATTAATTACATCATTGAAAATCAACACCACATATTTATAAAATATTATTTGTAATTCAATAAAGAAGTATCAAGCCTACAATCTGTCAAAATTTGAAAACAATCGAATTGTTCGAATATTATGAAATTATGAGGTTTTGGTAAAAAAAGGGTCAACTTTTTGAATTAGTAGTCTATTGACGTCATTTTGACCTTGATAATGGACGTGAAATCACTAGTAAAGATTCATGTATAAACTAGAGACTCTATTCCATATGTACGCCAACAATTGTGATATTCTAATAGGTGTAAGTAGGTAAAACCTTGCAGTAAACATGACGTTCAGCCGAGCAAGATAAAAAAGGGACTGTAGCCTTAAATACCATTAATTTATTGATAGCAAAAAACTTGCTGTTCAGGGTTAGCAACATGTCAGAAAACTTGCCACATTTATATCAATTTTTTATCAATTGTCAGCTAGTAGTGTGTTTTGACTTAAATATTGTTCATTTTTGTCAAAGATTTAAGAAACACTGACTGTATTTATTACATGTTCCTAATGATTGTTATGTTATTGCCAGTTGTTTGAATAAATGCGTAAAGTTACAGTAATGTAGTTGAACAAATTGCGATTTCTTGTGTCTTTGGTGGGTTCAAGTGCTCCGGGCCTATCTTAACTCATGTCTGCCGGTTCTGGGCAATTCCCCTGGTTATAAACAATACCCAACCGCCCAGAACCAGCCAACAACTGCCGGTTGAGTTTTGAAGCTGCCCCTTAGTTGCAAGTGTAACATACTGCCTTCATATAACTTTCTTAATATTTCTGCTTTATTAACAACAATCCGGATTGGTCTGGTGTAAAATTTGTTCATATGTGTAGCCAATCACATATAAAAACTTCAGTTTTTGTTATGTTTTAATAAAAACACATGTTAAATAAAAAAACTAATAAATCACATGACAGATCACCCCTGCACTCTTGCTTACTATGGAATCATCCAAAGTCATCACATAATCCAGTTATATCCATCTTTTCATTTTATTACTTCAGAGGCGGACAGGACCATCAACAGGTGGCCGTAAATTCAGCATGATGAAACGATTTGGCAGCGGACAATTCCCATCTATCAGAAACATCATGTCGGGACTACTCCTTACAGCTGGACCAATTTCAACCGTGGATTCCGTCAAAAAGAGCAGTCGGATTTTCCTTTTCTCAATATCCAAGAGCAAATTTGAAACAGCTGCTAGTAGATTACAATCACTAGGTCTTGGAATTCTTAATCATCTGGATGGTCGACATAGGAATTCAGCAGTATTTGTGAAGAGGCTTCCTTCAGATGTTGAACCCATTTTAGCGATGAATACATGTCAGGACCTTTGCACAATAGTAGAGTATCAAGAAAGATTTGACCATCCGCCACCTTTGTCTATTACACCACAGTTGCAGAACATGGTTGTGGAGCTTGGCTGGGTTCAGCCAGAACTATTTAAGTCGTAGTTGATCCAGAATCTATGATACAGTTGAAGGCGATTGATAAAAGTTTAAGAATTTTCCACTTTAGATTCTAGATGTTACACTTCAATTATGGGATATTGTTGTATAAACTGGATGGGTTTTAGTTAGGACTTCTAAAGTTGTAATTAAACCAATAAATATGACTTAGTAGAGTTGAAGACTGTCTTGGTTTATTACAATGCAATTGCAGATAATGATTTGAAAGTATCTAAAGTTGGGAGATAGATGAACTGAATATAGGTACAATGATATAAAGCTTTTAACGATACACACTAGTATACGAGATCAGAACTGATACTACCGTATTTCTAATAAATAATCAGATAAAGAAATGGAGAAATACGCATCGTACACTAGAACATTAATAACAATAAGACAAATCACAAACAGGCCAGGATTTCATTTAATTAGAAAAAAATCCTGGCCCCTGTTCGGCCAGGATTTTTTCTAATTAAATGAAATCCTGGCCTGTTTGTGATTTGTCTTATTGTTATTAATGTTCTAGTGTACGATGCGTATTTCTCCATTTCTTTATCTGATTTGAAAGTAGTTAGGCTTAAGAACAACTTTTAAAATTACATATAATTATTCCAGGATCTATTGACATTAATTTTGTACAGTAGAAGAACATTGAGTGAAAAGTTTGACTCGTGGTTGAGTATTCCGCCCAGTGGCGTAGCCAGCATAGGGCAAGGGGGGAGCAGACCCTGACAACAAATTGAGCGGGAAATCGGGACAGCAAGCGGGAAAAATCAGGAAGGGCAAGAAAAATGAGAGAGCAGCTGCCCATGAAACATGGGGAAAAGCAGAAAATCATTTAAATCGCTTAAAACCTTTTTTTTTTTTACTTATCAGTTTTTTAAATCGATTTGAATTTATTTTGGGTGTAATGAAAATGGATTTTTTTGCCGGGAAAAACTGGGAAGAAATGTGCAATCGGCAGGGGAAAATCGGGACATAATGTCTTTGCCCCCCTGACCAAAAAGTCTGGCTACGCCACTGATTCCGCCTCTGTCTATGTACATCTACATTGCCTAGTTTGTGGTTACATCTGGTTGGTTAAGGCAGAACTCTTTTGGAGGGACATACAGGGGTAGGTAAACTTGGGTATCTATTGGAAAATCCTATGGGGATATGAAAAATAGGCTATGCCCCTTGAAAAGTATGGGAATTGGCAATATTTAAAATTGCATTTTGAATTATTCTTATTTGTGAGCTGCGACAGCAAATGGATACACTTGTTGGCTTGTACATGTTGCTTTAATATTGTACCATATCTGATGCATACAACTAGTGCATCAGATATGGTGGAATGAGCTACATGAAAGATACGTCAATAGCATCCTTTTGCCGCGGGGCCCACATTTAGTAATTAGTCAAAAGTACCCTTCTATCCCCCAGGCTTTAGCCAAGAAAGGACGATATTGTAGTAGTACAGGGCATATGTCAAGGGTGGGTTTGTCCCATTTTGGTTAGCCTAAATTGTTTCTGCGAATGCTCTATCTTCAAAAATGCAAATATTTAAAAACCCTGAAACTAAAGGGTAAATTGATTCTAACTCTAATCCTTAACGTAACCCCTGTTTGACTGTAATTCTAAAAACTAACCCTTAGCCCAGGGATCTAAGAAGTCTGGTCCATTTTAGTTGTATATTTTAAAGTGAGTGGTTCTTCATGCATTTTGATTCCATTATTATCTAAGTATTTTCTTCTTGATTAATAAAATGAAATAGTAAATAAATAGCGCTTATGTAATTTCTTCTAATTGGTTGTCTAAAAACTCTTTTGACTTTCAATTTTAGCTTTTTTTTTAAATGGGATTCTAAAATCAGTTTAACTATATCTTGTTTGCCAATTTCATTTTAACATTGAATTGATTACGTATCACCTACTGGAATCAATCTCAGTACTTTTATATGATGAGTGTTTTGATTTTGGTTTACATGAAAGGTTACCCAGTTGATAAGGTGATAATTCTCAGTATTTGCAATATGTGCATCAGGATGTGATCGCTCCATCTTGCCAGGGCACCTTTTTGATCTCACGAGTTGACATCCGCGCTACACCAATATACACAGTGTATCTCTATTTGAAGAATGTGTAGATGGTGTTTAGGAAAAAAACAGGTCTTTGTTTTAACATATACTTTGATACCATTATTAACTACTGACTGCAGGACATTGCTTCACCACTGATTATCTCATTTTCCATAAAAAGATCTTTTCAGAAAATTGAAGTATGTACTTTTCATGACATTACAAGATTAACCAAATCTATGCATTACTTGTAACTACTAATAATACATCTGAACAGGAGAAACATTCATTATAATCATACATTCTTTTTAAGAAATTTAGCAAGCTATATATTTCATTTTATTACAGCCAAAAAAGTCCATTCCAATCATCAGGAAAATTATGTCTGGCTTGCTTCTATCCGCTGGACCGATTGCAACTATCGATTCCGTCAGGAAGAGCAGTCTTATTAAATGTACTTCTGTGAGTAAAAACCAGTTTGAAAGTGCTGCAGAAAAACTACAGGCTTTGAAACTTGGATACCTGCGCTTTTTGAGAGGTAAACAATCACCCGTGTTCATCAAATGTGCCCCGTCAGGGGTAGGACCGCATCTGGTGGAAGGACATTTCTCGAGTCTTTGTACGGAGGCGGCATATACGAAACAGTTTCAGTTACCGTTACCAGAGACAATTACCCAATATATTAAAAAGTCTGTGATTAATTTTGGATGGTTGGCATCTTATTTGCCATCTTTGAGAGAATCGGCAACGGATACTGAGGTGAAAGAGGAATCTGATTAAACCTACATTCTATCATTATCTAAGCAAGATCTATTTGACTATCACCAGGATTTTCAACAGGATCTTGATAAGAAGTTGATGTTGTTTTAGTACAATACCATGTTTCATGATATATAAACGTAGATAGATTGTGATTAAAAAAGTGAAAGCCAGTACCCATTTTCAGAATGAAAAAAGGCCTTCAGAGAATAAAAAAGGACTTAAGAGAATCATTAGTTTTATCTTAATTTGAAAATTGTTTAGTTATATTCAAGGTAAATTATAGTTTGTTTAGCAGGTAAAGTTAACATGTTGATAACATTATCTATGAAATTTAAAAAAGAAAAAGAAAAGAAAAAATTGGTTTCAGCATCCGGAGGTGGGGGATGATGGTCACTTACATTGATGGAAGGTACGGGTATATGCCACCCTCAAGACCCCCTTTTTAAGCCTCCTTTTCCGCTCCACAAGATGCCCATTTTAAGATTACTTTAGTTCTGGAGACCCACAGTTTCAGAAAATGACTCAAAAATGTATCTTATAAAGTTTTCAATCTAATTTTGAGCAATTTTTAGCTCCAATAGTTGTATTTTTTATAGGAAAAAAAGCAATTCCTGAGACCTCAATTCAGAAAAAAACTAGTGACAGACATCACTCTGATTTTGACAAAAAATCAGTTCCACAAGACCCTATGTTGGATATCGTGGACGGCATATACCTACCAACATTTTTTTAGTTTAACACCTCCAGGTTCAGCATTTTGCCTATTTGTAACAAAAGGTCTTGTTTTTTTCTTTGTTTAATCAGCATTTTGCATGTCAGGTGCTGCAAATAATCATTGGTCCAGTGCCATCTGGTTTTGATTTGGATTTTCTGTAATTATATGTGGGTATGGATGTTTTACAACTTTTTCTCTTGTGAAATACACTAGTATGTCAGAAGAACTTGTTTTTAGAAAAGTAAATCTTATTTATGTCAGTGTATTCAAATTGGTGATGCACCAATTGGCTTGATTTGAGCTGGTCAATAGTACTTAACTATTGCCCTCTCAAAAGAAAATCGGTATATAAAACAAATATTGACAGCTCTCATTCTTGAAATAGTAAATTTATATTTCCCCTAAGTAACCTAGAGACTATCATACTATTTTCCGTCGACCTTCGTTCTTGGGAAATAGTCTCAAGATCACTTCAGGGCAATTGAGAGCAGTCAACATTTGTATAATTAATAATGCCACCAATCTAAAAATCTGGTAAAGCCAAGAACTTTATACACTCAGGATTGTAATTTTGTTTTCTTGTGGGTCACACTCTATATAGCCAGTAAATATGATACGATCCTGATTCCCCATATAGTTAATATGAATTTCCGTTAATATACCTTAATTCTTGTAGCAGCATGACTTAAATAGGCAGTCTTTATAAAGGATATTGCAAATATGTTGTTACAATCTCACATTTTCTGACATCAACACTTTTGTATGAAGGTGGTGATTGCTATTTCTATTTCAAATAAGGGAGCTCATCTGATATATGTGACCCGTCATATCGAAAAGTACCTTAAGGGGAATACAGGACATCTCGCCCCCGTAAATGTCGCCCCCTACAATCTCGCCCCCTGTAAATCTCGCCTCCTGTTAATCTCGCCTCCTTGCAATCTCGCCCTCTGCATGAATACCCATATGTCTAAGAGCTTCAGGAATTTGATTTTTTGCGTAAAAAACGTGTATGTTCACAAAATATTTTATTGTCTTTATATAAAATTATGACTCTTAATATATTTTATTGTGCACAGTATTTAATATTTACGTGCAAGCGTACTGTAAGTGTATGAAGTTTATGGCTGTGACAATCATTAGGATCAAATCATGCTGGGCGATCACAATACGCTAGCAGCGGCTAGGCAAGTGT
>JXSR01S043268.1:91297-111967 GCA_000969725.1 Ophiothrix spiculata | reverse complement strand
CTTCAAAACATTCATTTGGAATAGATGAGGGGCCAAAATGGGGGCTTTAAGAACGGGTATGGCACTATAAATAACTGATAATAAATAATAAATGATTTTTTTAGAGTATTTTTCACTCTTTATATAGCTCAAAATGAAAAATGCTGACATTATTGGAAGTCGATGATAGTGCACTTTTCACAGATGATGGATAACATATCTATAAATATTATATAAAAGTAGTAGGAAATTCTATTGTCAGGATTTCTTTTAATGCAATGTTTTAATGGTAACTTTTGATAACGTTTGTGACATTTTGGTGTAACTTTTTGGTAACGTTTGTGACGATTTTCAATTAAAACATGTACTCATTCATGCACGGATAGAATTTTTTTTAAATTTCCGATTGGAAAATACTTTTCACGTTCCAAGTAACGAATGTATGATTGAAAAACCTGATTATGTGGTCAAATAAAAAGCTTATTTTTTACTTGAAGTCAAAAAAGTTTCATTTTCACTGGAATGAGCCAATAGCTCTTAATGGCCACTCTTATGGTCACTTTCTGATGGTCACTTCAGTTCTCAAGACTCCTTTTGAAAGTATATTTGTTGATTCTCAAGCCCTCTGGTTCTGAAATTTGGGCCTCACTCTTACCAAATTAAAGTTGAGCACTGAGTTAACAGAATAGGACAAAGTTTAACGTCCCATCCAGAATTTTGGGTTGAAAGATCATTATTATTTAGCTGAAAATCGCTCAAAATTAACTTGAAAACATAATAAAACACACTTTTAAGTCATTTTCTTTGAAAATGGGGTCTTCGGAAATCGAAGTAATCATGAAAAGAGCATCTTGGGGAGTGGAAGATGAGGCTTGAAAAGGGGGTCTTGAGGGCGGCACATACCCGTACCTTCCGTCAATGTAAGTGGCCCCCACCTGGGGTTTGGTTGAATTTTCTGTTGGTTTTAGGGTTAGGTTTAGTTTTAGGGTTAGGGTTCAGGTAAAGTTTTTCCAAAATAAATATAGGATAACAATCTGATAGCATTAGTTGATTTAATGAAAGGATGAAGTGATTCTGCATAAAAGCACCTGATAACACAATTATTTCTCACTCTTCTGCTGAGTTTTAGAATAAGCATGTGCTGCTGTAGTGATATTGACTATGAATTTGTTAAAAAAAAACACATATCCAACTTCGCTTGATTGATATTTGGAATTTGACAGCTTTGACAATGATTGAAATAAATCCACTGAAAAAAACTCACATATCCAACTTCGCTGGATTGATATCTGGAATTTGACAGATTTTGACAATGATTGAAATAAATCCACTGAAAAGCTTGAATTTGAACAATTTGAACCGTGCCTATTATGACTATTGACTCAAAATCTTATGAGCTTGTGTAATTATGTTATTGCTGATAGATTGTCATTTTGGCCGTAGATTAGATTAGATAGTTTAGACTTTGCATATTCTTAGTGACAACATTATGATATCATACATGTGTATTATGTTAGAGCCATTTGAAAATTATATTTATTTACCATATTACTATGTGCGTCTGATAATTGAAGCCCTCTGGCATTACAAAAAAATGTGTAAAGTTATGTCGCTTTATCAAAGAATCCAATATTGTATTTATTTACCATATCCAATTATTGTTAAATATCCATAACGTTGCTTAAAATATATTTCTTATTTTTTCTAGACTCCAAGAAAGGGTACACCATCTCGATTCGGATCACCATATCTTACAATCAGACATATCATGACTGGAATTCTTCTAACGCCGGGTCCTGTTGTCACGAGAACAGCGGCGCGAAGTACAAGCCGTGCTTTCCTACATGGCTTATCCAGTGCTAAATTTGACGTTGCCATTAAAAGACTAGAAGCAGCTGATCTGGGACAATTAATCAGACGAAATACGGGATTAACACGTGCTACGATTTTTATCAAAACCGTTCCGGAAAAGGCAATCGCCATTTTGGGTTTGGAAGAGAATACGGATTTGTGCTCTGTGGCAGAATTTTGTGCTAAGTATGAGTTGCCGTCCCCAGCATCTATTACTGTCAAGATGCAGACTTGGCTCGTTCATAATGGATATGTGCACAGACACCATTTCCTCCCCAGGTCGTGTGATGAGTTGATTCAAAATGAAGCACTTGGGTAGGTAACATGTGCTGCAAAATGGTACAAATTGTACCTAGAACAATCTGTAAAGCTTGTTTAAAGACTTCAGTGGGGCTAAATTAATTTTGCAAGAATTTGTGTTATCAACTGCTATTAATTGTTATATTATTGCAACATTACAATATCTAATATGTGACCATCCATCACAAACCTCCAATAAAATCAGCCTCAATTTTGCTTTATTGCAGATTCAGAAAGAACGAATCTTCAGTTTTTTAATGATGCTTTTAGTAAAGTTTTGTTTTGTTCTTTAAAGCATGACTTAGTAAAAAACATATAACCGAGAAACTTGCACTGAAATTTTCATTGTGTGCACCGTATCTTCTCCTAGGGGTGGGGTAAGGGGTTACCCAACGTTCATTTGGAATAGGTGATCGACCTGAAGGGCCAAAATGGGGGCTTTAAGAATGGGTAGGCACTAATAATAAATAACTGATAATAAATAATAAATGACTTTTTTAGAGTATTTTTCACTTTTTATATAGCTCAAAATGAAAAATGCTGACATTATTGGAAGTCGATGATAGTTGGTCACGTATGTTAATAGGCCTTTGTGAGACATATTCTTAAAGGGATTGGCCTAGATTCTTCCCACTAACTTTTTACCTACATAACATATTTGTTTTTACTTCAATCAATATAGAACATGTTTATAGTAATATAACCTACAAGTAGTTTTCCAAATTGCAAGTCTTTACCTACTTTAATTTTTTACACTGGTGCAAAACAGCAGTGTGAAAACAGTGTTTCTAGTTTGAAAACTTTAAAAAAGATCTTGTTTCTACACCTGTGATGGCCAATCAAATTATTTTTGATAAAATTGATTCTCTTTTAATATGTATTAAATTATCTCCAAGAGCTTTGTTTGATCTATTGTCTGGTAAATCCATCTGAGGTACAAATTTAGGATTTATGAAACACAGGATATATATATATAGTCACACCACCATCAAAGAATTATATATTGCAAATTAATTTTCTCTCAATTTGAGCCATTTGTGTGTAAATTTTTGCACTTTTTGGGATTTATTTAGAGCATTTCCATAAGTTTTGAATTCTAAGTGGAATCTCCCTTTAATAAGACAAAAAGAAAGAATAGAAAAAGTATGTTTCCAGTGGCTGATCATAAAATGAAAATGCATTAAAAAAAATAAACTTTTATTTTGATGCAGGGATGTAAACTGTTTAAAAGTGTTTCATTAATTTATAACTACTGAAATGGATAACACAAATTTGTCAAATTTTAAAGCCTGTCATCCTGATATGTGCTGGATTTTGTCTTTTTGTGAAAAATAATGAATACATTTATATGCACTGAAAACACTTGAAACATTTTTTAAACTGGGAGTTAAAAATGGGGTATTTTGATAACATCTGTTCTCGCATATGTTTATTAATATATTTAAGTAGTCCCTTTGGTTTTTGATTTTTTTCTAATTTTACTGAAGTAAAACAGGCAATTGTATATATTAATTTTCAAAAAAAGATCCAAATAAAAAAAGTAAATGTAGTAATTTGTGATAAAACATAAAATGTGCATGGACCACCAAAAGACAAACTTGTTCCTTTTTTTTTCTTTTAGCCGAAATCTGTAGTATGATTTTGTGTTTTACAGTTTTGTATCATCATATTTTATCATACCACTAAAAGAATTATTGACCATATTTTGAAAAAAAACCTGATGACTTGATATATTTCAAATCATACCTTGAGTGCATTTAGACGTAATGTATCAGGTCCCTGAGTGCATTTCAAAGTTGCATTTCAAATTCATATTGATGCGCAGTACAGGGTGTGCCAATAAAAACGCAAGATTTGAAAACAAAAATATTTAAACTGTAAGCAGGCCCTTTTTCTCATCAAATCATCAATGATATTAAAAAAAAAGCTTCTTCCCTTCATTATGCCCTCTGTTTCATCCAATTTGAATATTCCTGTCCAGAGATACAGCATTTTAAAAATGGAGCACACATTTCAATCTAGGTCCGATTTGTGATCATTGGATGAAGTACTTTAAAATCTCAATATAGTGCCCCTTTTCCCAGTTGCCATTTTGTGCCATATTTTTATATGGTGTAAAAGATATGAAATTGATTGCCTGTGTCTGATATATAACGAATGTAACTTTCATATTAACATCTGATTAGTGATGTAGACCTGTTGGTATTGTGGTAAGGAACATGTTTATGAGCAAAACATGAGGTGCACTATATCGAGATTTTAGAGTATGTTAACCCAGGTTGATATGCATCCCAGACATTAAGGCCCTTAAAAATGATTTTGACCCATTTAAACAATTTTACAATTATTTGTGGCTCAAAGATTTTATTGGTCACATTTTTTCATTTAAAACAAAACATGTGATCAATATGAACAGAGAATTATAAGTAATTATTAAGCAATTATGAAATTTAGTTTTAGCAGTCTCAACTTTCCTGGTTTTAGTTGGGGTACTTTAGTCAGTGTCAGCTCTTAAATAAATCAAAGAAATCAAGGGCTTTTGTATTAACCTCATATTATAAAATTAATAGATTAAATGCGAAGCAGTAGCTGCAATTGTAATTATGAGGGAAATGACATTGCGTATCAAGATAAATTTTAAAATCAAGGTCCACATCATGTCAGACATTCAGAAACAGTTTGGGGAAACTTTGAACATAAAATATTGGAGAGAAAACAAATGAAATTATCATTTCTTACAATTGTAAAGGTTATTCTGACATCCTTTTTTGTTTGATTGGATATATTCAATGAGCTTATCAAAAAACAACAATTGCAAGTAAGTGATAGAAGTTTTCATCTGGAGATGAAGTAACTTGTCATTAAATGATTTGATTGCCACCTGCGTTTGGTTACTGATCATGGAATTGAAATCATGAAATAGGACCAACACAATTTTAAGGGCATCACAAAACTTGTAATAGCTTCAGAATTAAACGTTCAAATTTTACGAAAACAAAAAGCTGTTTAAAGCTGGGATTATGTACAATAACATTTGATAATTGTTTTTATTACATGTAGCATAATTCTCTCAGAAGAAAATCACAAAATATCTTGCGTTTTTATTGGCACACACTGTATTTTGTTGAATGAGACATTAATCAAAACAAGTTTTTATATCAATTTTCGTGGAATAAAGCTTAGCATTTAAGTTGCAGGAAAATAAACATTTTGATATTTCACATTGACTTGATAAATTAGTTATGGTAGTGTAGATATGGTATAAGATATTACTGCCTGCTCAGTGTCATATTTAAGAGCTTGGTCACAATAATCATACGAACAGCTTACGAGCAGTGTTTAGTCCGTTTAAAAGGGCCATGAGCAGTGAGTAAAGCGAGCAGCGAGGGCGTCGCATGGTCCTATTAGATGGACTAAACACTGCTCGTAAGCTGTTCGTACGATTATTGTGACCAAGCTATAAGCTTAGCTGCACTTAGGACCTGATAATTTCTTATACCATACCTCTACTTCACTCAAAGGTATTATTAAAACAGGAGTTTATAGCAATTACTTTGAATGTTTTGTAACATCACTGAATGAAAGATATGCCTTAAAATATAAGTGACCATCCACAACACACCTCCAGTCAAGTTGGCCTAGGGTCAATTGTGTTTTGTTGTAGATTAAAAAAATATTATATCTTCAGCTTTAAAAGGACACTTGTTTCAAGTTCATATGACACCCACAAGTGAAGTTGCAATTCTTTGAAGCAAATAAGTGAATGTTCTCAGTCAATTCGTTGAAGTATGACATGTCAGAAAACCTTCAAAGGAGAAGTTGTGCTTTGAAGTTTTCATTTTATATACATTTCTATTCCTATTAGACCACATCTTGAAATGACAAATATTTTGGAGTTGAAACAAGGTGATATTTTGCAATGACTTAAAGTAAGATATGAACATTTCAAATCTACAAAACTACAATTTTAACAGGATACAACTTTTAAATGCATTTTGTACTGTAGCTCAAAATGAAAAATGCCAACTGGAGATTTGTGATGGATGGTCATGTATGAATACACTGGTCACATCTGTTGAATTATTTGTTTTCTTTAAATGTGCAACAGAAACTCAATAGGGCTATAATGACACTTTGTCATTTTTGGTAGTCATTTTCATTCAGAATTTTCCTCATGGTGTGAAATTTTCACCATTTTGTAAAATTTACATTCAGAACGAACATTTTATTTATTTTTTTTCTCATAGTGTTGAAATTCTGCCATGGTGTAAAATGCATACCATTTAGCAACATGTTAATGATAGTGTAATAATTTTTGCATCACGGCACATTTGGCAGTGTTTTCGTAGTATTTAATAATTCATATTACATTAATTTTATTAGTAATCGCTATCATCTGATATCAAATCAAACATTTCATTGGATAATGACCCTCTGATCTAGTGAGATTAGGCCGAGTAAATAAAATAAATATGTTTCTTGTCCCCTCCCATATCATTTTTTAATGATTTTTATTTTTTATTTTTTATTTTTCTTATTTCATGCATAACTTGTTTGTAAAGTTTTAAAGTCGGTGTAATAGATTTGATTCAGCTCAATAAGCATTTTAAAGCATATTTTGTTTTGATCAACCCTCCAGTATATCCAAAACTCAAAAATAAAAAAGGGCCTCCTCCTCTTCCAATAACACATGGTGATCGATACACTGAGTGAGAATGGGCCATTAATGAGGCAATTTTTCTTTTCCATTGAAATAAAAAATAAAAAGTACCTCTTCCTCCTTTTTCAAAAACCCGGACGAGAAACATGTTTTAATTTTACTTGGCCTTATATCGATTACATTAGGTCATGATCAATACATAATTAGCTTATCACTAATCTGTCCTGACAGATAATGTCTATTTTTTTTGGAAGAAAACATTTCCTCACTACTCCGTATTTTCGAATGATAAAAACTCGATCAAAACTTTTTTGAAAGTGTCACTAGTCCTTATTTGGCTGTGATGTCATCAAATTAATTAGTCTAAATCATGATCAAACTAGAGTTAAGGCCAGATTCCTCATTCAATCATGTGCTTTAAATTATACGGACCAGTACCCTGACAGTGCAAAACGCACTGCAACCTCACCGCAAACGGATAAACAGAATCTGACCATTATATAAGTGTGTGAAGTGTGATCACTAGTCTGATACAGACATAAATTGATATTACAAGAAAGTCATTTCTGCAATAGATATCATGTGTCATATATAAATAAGTAGAATGTGGAAAAAATCATATTTTGTCTGCCATTTATCAGTGCCTCTTGATTTCAAGAATCACTGACACAAGACTTGTGTGATGCAAATTTAAAAAACTATTTTACTTAAGTCTTGCATTAATACATGATTTTTTTTTGTTATAACCGGTATCTGTTTTTAATACTGACAAATTTATAGCTACAGATTTGTAAAGAATATCAGTCAAGGACTCTTATTAGCTAAAATCTGAGGTGATAAGAGGTCTGGGGCTTTGGATCATGGATTGCTCCTTCGGAAAATTATTTCTGATAAGGCCAAGAAAAAAAAAATTGTCTCAGAAACCGTTTGCAAAAAAGCTATGCGGTATGTGATTTTTAATTTTTTTAAGGGAATTAGCTATACGGTATGAGCTATTTCTTTTTTTTTTTAACGCTTAATCACCCATCTTACGTAAGTGAATTTGCCCAGTTACTTTTTAAGTAGGATCCCACCCATTTTAACAATGGGAAGTCGATCTTCATTCTTGACAGTTGAAATAAAACCTTAATTTTAAGCTAAAATTGCAACAGCAAATGACAAAAGCAACCCGGACGGAGGTCGATCGCTGGCTTACTCTCGATAAAAAAAGGAGAGAAAGACCAGCGCGTAGCTCTACGTGCTAAATTCATTTTCACATAATAATGCGCACAAGTTTCTGAGACAAACCTTTTTGTTTTTGGCCTAACTTAACTGACTAACTTCGGTATCCATACAGTTTTTTATTAGTGGAGATTGTTAACTGTAAGTTTAAGATTTTGACTTTTGACCTAAATTATCCATTGTAAGTTTAGATGATAATTGGTGAAACATGAACTTTGTAAAATTAAATGTTTTATTTTATACAATGCTATCCATTTTGGTCTTACTATCTGATTGTAATTGTAATAAATAAAGTAGTTAAAACATAATGATATTTGTTTTCATTTTGTTTATTTAAGTTCAAGTTTAACTGAGAGCTACAAATAACCCCCCAAATGAACCATCTACAAAAAGGTGAATTCAGTTGGAGGTTAATTTTGCATTTCAAATAACTTGGTTCTAAAATGGTTGAATATAATTGATGCAATGTCATTTATTAGTACATATTTGCCAAAATTGAATATTCAGTTGAAAAGTTTTGTTTAATCTGATAGGCCTAACTGAAGTCAAAAAATGAAAAATTGATCCTGTGGCACATTTTACAGACAATTCATTCAAATATTTTTCCAGACACCATTTGTGTGCCTATATTTAAAACTTAAATATTCACTTTTCAGAAGCATGTAGTGGCTATTCATGTTTTCAAACATACTGCAATCCCTCATTTACTTTAGTCCTGAAAATATCTTGTAGATTAAGCAAAAGGTTTTTTTTTCAAATATCAGATAAAAGTCTTTACAGACTCTTCTGTATATAATTCGTTAAAAGATCTTCAAATACTTTTAAGATATTTTTTCCCAAGGAACAAATCTGATTTGCTTGTTAAAGTATTTATAGACCTAAATTTTCTTAATATCTATCTATAAAAGTTGATGAAAACTTAATTGCAACTTTACAACTGCAATAGTATCTTCTCTTACAGGAAGATATAAAATAAAGCATACTGACATATATATCTGACTGAAAAGTGAAAAACCAACAATCGTTGTTTGCTATTTTTAGTATATCAGGGGCCGATATCACTAACATTTAGCGATTGTCGCTGAGACCGTTTTGATCAACTCCAAGAATGATCACTAAATAGCAGGTATTTAACAATTTAGCAGTAATTTTTGGTAGCGATTAATACAGGATAAGTATTCATTGCTTAATGTTAGTGAAATCGGCCCCCGGAAAGTTAACTACAATTTTCTAACTTCATTAGATAACAGCACCAGATGATGGCTTCAGTGCATTTTAAAGAACATTCTTAGCACCTGAGAGTAATTTTTCTTCCAAATTCTTCAAAACAAGATGGTACATGACAGTGCATTTAGTGTTAGCCGCAGTGGATTGTACATTGAAAATTACAGCCCAATGTATCATAGATATATACATATGTGACCGTCCATCTCAAACGAACCATAAATGCAACAATCTTCATTTTGCGCTACAGGTGAAAATACATGCCAAGGTTGTAATTTGCCAAAATTGATTTTTTGGCAGATTCACAATTATGCTTATTTTAAAACACCAGCAAAGTTTCATTTCAAGAAAATCAGGAAATATGAAATATATCTGTATATTTTGATAAAACGGCTGTATATTTTGAGATTAATCAACAGAAAATATAGGGCTTACTGATCTTTGGATGCTTTTATGTCAGTTATACATTTTACTCCCTGACAGACAACCTTTGATGGACCATAACTTGACTTCTGGAAATCGTATGAAGTCCATTGAGTTGTCATTTTAATCCTTATAACATGGTATTTGCAAATATTTAAAAAAGTGAAAATGACAAGAGGCTAGCTGCATCTGCTGGTTTGGGATGAAGGGCTCATATCATCATGTGAGTGCAAGAAAGTTGTATCTACAATAGCTGCCATACGTTATATTTGTTTATCAAATTGTCACTAGAATGTGAAAAATCCCTCAAAAATTCTCTGTCAAATAAGTTTTCAAAACGTTTCACCAATGTAAAAATTCCCTCAACACAGATCAATATGACAGGGATCCTTCTCACCCCAGGCCCAATAGTAAATCATATTGCTGCACGGAACATTAGCAGACTTTTACTTCGCACTCTCACAAAGTCCAAATTTGACATCGCTGCTCAAAAGTTAGAGGCACTAAATCTGGGTGAACTTATACATGTTCAGCATAGAACAAAACAGATGTCTGTATTTGTGAAGAAAAAGCCAGATGAGGTCAAAGAAGTCTTGGAAATGAAAGACATTCAAGATCTTTGTACATTGGAGGAGTACTCTGCGAGGTTTTATTTGCCGTCTCCGGCAGGAATTTCTGATAACCTCAAGAAATCATTGGTTGATTCTGGTTTGGTACCTCATGGATATGAACTTGGTAAACCTGAATCAAGAGAGGACCAATAATTATAGGCTAAACAATAATTTATTGGACAGTTTAAGCATAAATCCTGAGTGCAGGGCCCATTGTTTGTTAATGCAAGCCCTGCCATGGATTTTTGTTGACATTGTCCAATTAATTTTTGCTTTGCCTATAGTTAATTCTATTGTTTTGATTAGGATTCTAAGTAAGCAGAAGTACAACTCCCCTGGACAAAATCAAGTACAAAAATAGTACAACATTCCTGAGGTGCACATTTGGAACACAGTTATAGTACAGTTTTAGTACAAATATAGTACAAATTTGTGTACTATAAATGTACTCAAATTGTACTTAAATGATGTTCCAAATGTGCACCTTAGGAATGTTGTACTATTTTTGTACTTGATTTTGTCCAGGGTCTGCAAAGGTGGTGGTAAGTGAGGTAAATTCACTGTTGAACCTAGACAAGTCTAGTAAAATATCAAATATGTGATGGCTCACCCCGAAAGGGGGGACTTAGCAGATGATATCAATTTTGATTTTATCATTTCATCTATTAAAGTATTTTCTAAGCTTTAAAATGGCACCTTACTTGTTGAAATTGATCAAGGCAATCAAATTTTACAACAGAACATCTGCTGAAAATTCTTATTATTTTCTTTATTTTTGGTTGTCTACTTTCACCAAATTCTTGAAAAGTGTCGCAAAGTCCCCCTTTTCGGGGTGAGTCATCACATATGTGTAACAATAAGGCCAAAAAAAATTAATTGTTATGTTGCCCTTTTGGGGAAAAATTTAAAAGTCGGGTCGGTCGGTCGGGATTCTTTTTTTTTTTAATTTTCCCTGAAGCATTCTTGGTTATTTCTGACATTTCACCAAAGATTTGTTAATTTAACACATTTATTGTTAGTTTCTGTGCTAGAAACAGTAAATTTAATAGAACAAAATTGTAACAACAAAAAAAAATCGCGACCCAATTTTTGCCAGAGTTTGGGTCGGTCGGAAAAGGGCAACACAACAAATTTTTTTAGGCCTAACACTGGTCACTCGCATAGAGAAATTCATATAAGATAAGATGGTCTAAACTTTGACTCAATGTATTTGGATTCAGTCCTTATATATCCAGTGGACCTGTAGAAAGATAGTACGTGGAGTCGTGTCTTTTTGCGTCTATAGTGACAACATGATAAATTTTGTAAAATGAAATGTAAAGCTGCTGATAATTTTGAGTGAACATCCATATCACCTGTTTATTGATAAGTTTAACCCCTGTATAAGCAGTGGCACATTCTCAAAGGGTAGGGCAGGCTGTGGTCAGAATATTTGTCCAGGGGCAGAAAGGGTTGCAAATTCAGATCCTTTTCCTTGATCATCGTAAATGACTTGTAAGTCACAATTAGAGACCCCTAAAGAATATGGAAGAGAAAATTCAATCAAATATTTTAGTTTTGATTAATATATTTAATATGTTTTTGTCTGTTTCAGTAAAATACATTATCACAATTTATCAAAAATATTACAAGCCTTCAATATCATTCATTATTACATTTACAATGAATCCAAGGATTTTTAAAAAGGGGAATCCACACTCGCCATTTTCTTGTAGTCGTGCATGGAACTGAGGTTTTCGGGATATTTATGAAAACAAGTTCAGCAGTGCGTGTAAATATTGACTTGTTGCAAAAAAAAATGTTGGCATTTAATTTCATGTGCAGATCATGTCTGCATTTCTATCTATGTGTATTGTAACTTTCAGTTAGCTAAATAAGCATCCGTAAGAAAGACACCCAAAGTGTCAAAAGCACACTAAAAAAAGAAGGAATTCTTTAAGCTTATTTCAATTGAGGTTCAAGATCTTTCTCAAGGAGGCAAAGTTTCTGAAAATAAGTAATTTTCAGTAAAATTTCATGCAGGAAGTACCGAAAAACAAATGAACATACAGCACAGAGACCGTGATCCGGGACTCATCGGTGTAAAGCGAGGAAGCACCGCTGCGCTAACATGCTTCCTAGTACACTGATTGTTGTACAATAACTCCCCGTTTATGAGTGACAATCACCATTTTAATCATTCCAAATATGATAGGTTACAGGGTAGCAAAAATAAAGTGGTGTTTCCCCCTTTTAAAGTCCTTAAACAATATTAATATAATATATAATCAAGTATTTTGTTCACTATGTATTAGTAACATATATATTTCATTCAAATAATACTATTCAGATGTTATTTCACCAAAGCTAAGTGGCAAGTAAGTACCAGAGATTGTTTTCAGACCATAGATTTCAGTCTTTTATCACTACTATTATTTGTTCAATATCTATGAAATTTTGATAAATCATCTTTTGTCATCATATTTATATGGCATTACAGATTTTAATTCAGTGCTACTCCTTGTTCTGTGATAAAAATTAAGGCAACTATTAAATTAAGATCCAAGACCTATCATTGAGTATTTTGTTTTGAATATAATTTGGCCATGAGCATGACAATCTGAACATAGCCACTAAGTTGTGACAAGCCAGGACATCGGAAGGTTTGCAAAACCGTTTTCATTTATTAATTCAATTCACTGCACACACCTGAAGTTGTACAACCCATTGTATTATGCGAAAGTCTGAATTTTCATGTCTGAGAATTATTTAAAACAATTATTCTGTGTATCAAGATAGAATAAAGTGCAGAAAAACAAATAAATAAATCTTGGATATTAATTTCAAAGTGCCCCTAATCAGTCCAATATTCACATCTAACCCAGGTCACATAATCTTGTGGCGAGGTTTACGATGTGGGTACGGCGTCATTCCGGGATGAAATTCAGCAGACACCAACCGGAGACCGCCTGACATTGGCCAGTGACAGCATGTCACCAGTTAGTGATTGGACGATGTCCATGAAGAGACCAGTGTCTGTGAACTGGAGGGATGCCATAAGCATGTCACATGGATCTAACTTGGACTTAAACCTTGTATATTTTGATCGTTGTTAATCAAAAACCGTGTTATTAATCACAAATGTACCTCATCCTCTTCTTTCAAAATATCCTGGGGGGAGGGGGCACTCAAATATAATGTTGCAGGCATAGCGTGACCAAGAAAAAGGTGAATTAGGGTTGTTTTTGAGGACTAAAGGGTGTATAAGGTGACAACGTTTAGGGTATCAAAAACAGCCATTTTGGGCAATTTTCAAGAAAAAAGGTACTTTTTTAAACCCTAGTGTGAAAACAGTATCGATAAAATCCCGATTTAGGGTGTGATTAGGTGAAAAAGGGTATATTTTAGCTTCAGAACCCTCCACCCTTTAGGGGTGTTTAGAAAAACTGTGATCGCACTTTGCCTGCAACATTATACTTGAGTGCCCCCCAGGGCTTGATTTAGCTTGCTGGAAGAGTGAATTATAACACATATTCTGAGTCCCAAACTACACCGTGGCCAAATATACATATAATAGAAAGCCACTGGGTATATTCAAAACAAATGATACACAATAATGACAACAAAGGCCTTTCATTAAGTATAAGGAGCTTAGGGTAGAAAATATTACCCTGGTACTTCTGTTAAAATGATTTATCTTAAGGGGTTTGCTCAGAGATGCAAATCCTCCATTGATTTTCTTGAAAAATTAGTATATGGTAGATTTATTTGTGCTGATAACGAATCTAAAATAAAAAATATAGGTCACCCTACTCGTTTTTGAAATACAGGCATTTCAAAAAGTAAATATTTTCCCAAAAAATCACCCGATTTACCATACAAAGTATAGGGAAAGCTCCAAAAATAGTAAAATAGTAAATGCTCCATTGATTTTTTACATATGTTAAAGCACTTTTTGCGTACTTCAAAATACTGAAATAAAAAAATATGGTCACCGTGTTAGTTTTCAAGAACAATGACCAAAACTGGTATTTTTTTGATAAAATTTGATTACTTTGATGGCACATCTGTGTCTGCATAATTTCCCGCGTATATATTACGCAGCGATGCGGTGCGTGTGCATTGAAATTTGCGCACGCAAAACAGATGCAAACATTTTTTTGATTTTTTACTATTTATGAAAAAAATTGTTATCCTGCAGTCGTTGCAACTACATCTCTGAGAAAACCCCTTAATCAAACAAAGCCCAATTAAACAATTTGACATCTAGAAAATATTTTAACCAAAAATGTGTCTAGTTTTACAATTATAAGTTATACAATCTCTGTAAATATGATAACATTTGTGATGACTCACCCCGAAAGGGGGGACTTTGCAGATGATATCAATTTTGATTTTATCAATTCATCTGTTACAACATTGTCTAAGCTTTCAAATGACACCTTACTGGATGAAATTGATCGAGGCAATCAGTTTTTACAACAAAAAATCTGCTGGAAATTCTTATTATTTTCTTTATTTTTGGCTGCCTATTTTCATCAGTTTCTCGAAAAGTGTTCTGTCGAAAAGGCCCCCTTTTCGGGGTGAGTCATCACTTTTATAAAGTAGTTGTTGGATGATATTGCACTTGTAATACTGCAAGTCTACCTTACATAAATATATATAATGTTAGAAATATGAAGGGTGCTCCGGCCAAATGAGCGGAAAGTTATGAATTTCAAAATTAAGTTTCTTACATATTTTAATTCTCTATAATATCAGCAATCATATAATATGTCACCCATTCTTTCTTCATTTTCAGCAATCTATAGATGAGTTGACACTAATGTCTATAAACACGGGTAAGGAGGTAGTCTACAGATATGCATGAGGGAACAACAAATGATTGCTGCACATTTCAATAGCCCTACTTGATTTGGCGTGAATTTTGAAAGCATGTGTCCTAAATAAAACCTTCTCTGCACGCATAGTGCCCGGCAAGGAACAATGGATATGACCGTGCACACTGCTGGGCATGACTCCTATGTCAACTCATCTATAGATCAAAATCTAAGGCAGTCAACTGAATATCTGGCAATAAAAATCATTTTTCAAGTTGCTAATTATAGTGTATAATAGCAAATATATAATCAATTAATGAATAATTGCACTTCCTGTGAAATAATTGTCCTTCAAAACGGCTTATGCACAAATGTATTTTTTTGTCAAAATTCAAAAATTGACCTTTTCACTATTTTTGACTTTAGAGACCATTACTTTCCCCTCACTTTGCCGGAGCACCTCAAATATGTACTTTTAGTAAGTTACAAAATTACATAACAATTACTAATTCTTTTAACAATCTGGTATCAATGAATTTCACAATGCACTATAAAGGCATACACACATTTACATCTCATAATGTAACAATTGGCAGTGTATTCACCTTCAATGGTATCAATTTTCCACTTTATTACAACTATAATCAAAATTTATCTTGAAAAATTCTTATAACTACCAGGTGTCCCAAAAAACGGTTACATGTAGAAAAATGACCTTGTGCTAAGACTATAGTAGTTACAGAAACGAAGCTTTACACATATTATTTTATAACTCTCTTTTAGATACCCGTAAAATTTTGATATCACAGCATTTTGAGTTTTTGAGTTATCAACAAAGATAGATACCTATGTCAGAAACGCACTTGTTCAAAATTCAACAAAAAAATAAGCATACACGTATTGTGGTATTCTAATTTGCATTTTTATTCTAAACGATCATGATCAGACTTTAGATTAAACAAAATTTGATAAAATTTTAATTGAAAAATAATAATTGAACTCTCTTTTAGTATATCTATTATGCAAATTACGAATACATGCATTCCAGAATGTGTTGTTTATATTGAACCTGTCAATAAAGTGTTGGCGCGAAAGTTGATGAATACGCATAAACATCATAAAGTTTCATGGGTAACATTAATTCTTTAACTGTTTAGTTTAAACTGCAAACTTGTGTAACTTTTGAAAAAAAAAAAATCTTAAACTCACAGGCCATGTTTAAATTATAATTTTCGTTATAGTAGCAAAAGTTTGATCAATATTTAGAAATAACAGAAATAGCAAAATTTTGAATCGGTTGGCATTTTTGCCAAAAAATCAGATTTCGACATAATTTTCAGACCTGTAGTAATTTATGACGTCATCATACGTAACAACTAGTCAAAGTTTCATGATTTTGGTACCAATGGGAAGAAAAAACTCTACCCTATACTATAGTATGCAACAACCTAACTTTGGACATGCCAATTTCAAGTTTACGTGGGGTTGAACGAGGGTAAAATTACATCAAACGAACATGCTTCCGATTTTGTTGAATGTTGAAAGCTGTTGAACAAATGCGTTTCTGACATTGGTATCTACTTTTGTTAATAACTCAAAAAGCAATACCGCTGTGATATTACAATTTTATGTAATACAATGTGTGCAGAGTTTTGTTTCTCTAACTGCTATAGTTTTAGCACACGGTCATTTTTCTACATGTAACCATTTTTTGGGACACCTGGTATTTACTTTGGCATTATTGGGAAACACTGCTAGACACTCTTCCCGAATTCCAAAAAAAAAAACCAAGCTACATAATTTCCAAAGCAAATTTTAGTTAGGCTTTAAAAGTGAAATAAAATTACATTTTAATAAACACATAAAAGAAGTGGCTGCATAAAACGATGTTTCTGGCATAAAAATTATTACAATACACACAAACATATGGCCTAAAAGTGGCAAGATATAGCAACATAAGATAATATTAACATTTTCGTATGCCAAATAATGCCAAATAATGAGTTGTGATATGTTACCTACAGTTAATTTGTGGCCCAGTCCATTCATTATCATGCTTTGAGGTGTCCAAGTGTGGGAAAATATTGGATCCAAAACATGATAATGATAAAATTGGATGATTTACACCCGATATTTATTGGTCACACTATGAGTTTTAATATTGGGCTCGACTGCGTCTCGCCCAATATTTTTGCAACTCATAGCTCGACCAATAAATATGAGCTCAATCGATCCAATTTTATACCAAAGTTGGTAGAAGCTTTGTATGTTTCAGTACATCATCATGACAACGGTCAATTCTAACTAAACAAATTAAAAAAGAGAATCAATGCTCCCCATCATCTTGTTGTCGCTCATGGAGCAGAGTTATTGTACCTCCAGATTTGTTCCAACACAGGTTCGATTACTTGGCAGCTCATGTAAATTTTCATTGATGCGTAGACAGTGTGTGCATTATATTTCACGCACAAATCAGGTCTGCATGTTCAGGTATACTGTGCTCTACTGTGACTTGCTCTAAACTAGTTATGGCAATTTTCCCCAGTCCATTTCAAAGAGTCTTGAAGTGTGTTATTAGCAGTTCAATATCTCGCCCTCCATGAGCAACAATTCAAGAATGGCCACCATCCCATAGGATTTACACGATGGTCAAATCAAAATGGCAGCAAGTACCGATTCTCCTTTATAATTTCTTTGATTCTAACCCTTAAAATAAACCAATAGACTGAAGTCTAACATAATAGATTTAAAGATTTTTATTTGTTTCAAAAAAAATTTGGAGACACAGAATCATTAAATCCTTTTAGAAATGATAATATAGACAAATATGACATTGGTGAAAATAAGCCACATGTAGCAGCCAATAACCAACTGGGTTTGGTGCGGTGAGTTGCATATTGTTCATCAAATAGACATTAAGACTCAAAACTTCTGAAAATAGAGTTCTACTAAGAATACGATATAGTTGTTCTCGGTATACTGGGATTATGAATTTTGGAGACAAGAACTTTTGAGATAAACAAGGCTGATCATCCATACTATTCACACAAATACTTAACCACCCACCCACCCCATCACATTTCCATTTATCCCTACCTCTAAACACACCCAACAAATATAGTATTACTGTGGCAACTCCTTAACACGTTTCCTGAACATGAAATTCCTGATAACACGGGAGTACTTTGTCAATTTTTAAGAATACCTTTTACATTATAACTTTGTTGGATAACATGTAGTTCTGATTACACATAGCAAAATGTTAATTCATATGAACTATATGTTAACAAGTTTCCACTGTATGTTTGCACGATGCATGAATAATTCTACAATGTTAAATAATATTACTTATGATAGCAACTGGTCAACCAATCGTAGTACATTGCCACAGTAATTGTTATGTGAAAAGGAAGGAACCTTTATTCTGAAATGGGGGGGGGGGTATAATTTTGCTAAGTATGATGAGAAATGGAAAACAATATAAAATTGATAATACTAATTATTTATAAAAGTATACAATATTGTGATCACACATTTTCACACAACTCAACAGAACTTTGTCTTCTCCACAAGATGCTACTTCCAAAAATAAGGGGACAGGGATGACTATTTTGTAGTGTATAAATAAAAGTGGTAAACAAAATCATAATTATTATAAAAAGTATACAATATTGTAAACACACATTGTCACACAACTCAACATTTTGCTCAACAGAACTTTCCATCTTCTCCACAAGATGGTTTTTTTTCCAAAAGTAAGGAGAGGGGGAAAGGGGGGATGAGGAGCACTATTTTGCAGTGTATGATTAGATGTAGTGGAAAACAATATGGGAATCATAATTATTATACATTGTAAAAGTATATAATATTCTGAACATACATTTTGACACAACGCTTATTTTTACTTTCCGCACACATGGTGCATGTCATGCCATGCAAATCCTGTATTCATACACACATTTCACGTCTTGTCACTCAGTACATAAAAATACAACAATTTCAGTGGGTAATAGCTGATGTAATATTTCTGTATCGCATGACTTCATACGAAAAAGTCAAATCATGTAGCTCTTTTAAAAGTCGAATCATGTAGCTTTTTACCAGTAAAATTTTCAATTTTGGAATATTATAGCTGTATTAAATAGCCTGTGGTTGTTGTACATGCCAGACGTATAACTGCAATGCATTGTACTACGTGATGTCAATATAGAAAGGACACGCATAGCTGTCAATCAAGCCTAGAAAACTACAAAACATAAATAAATAGTAAAATTATGAAAAAAGTAAAACAAACTTTCCAAGCATTTTTTCTCCATATTTTCTATTTTTGCTATTTATGATTTTGCTATTAAAATTCATGTTCACTGACTGATAAATATGTTACCCCGTTTATTCATGTATTACATGACAAACAGGGGATAACCAATAATATCTGCTTGTTGTATAATACTGTTCCCTCACAGAGGGATGGTGTAAATTGCATAGGAACATGTTTTGGTTTTCTCTCTGGATTTCAACTAACTCATTCTTCAAGTTTGCTTTTGTTGATTCAGCTGGTCTCGTATATTTGAGTCACAATGAGTTGGATGTTTGAGTTGGATGAGCTGGGTTCCCGGGCCCATGTCTTGATTTGAGTCACTCAGGTCCCTTGGTTTTGAGTTATGGTGAGTTAGACTTGGGTTTGGGTCTTCTAGGTTTTGAGATAAACAATGAGTTTGGTGGAGTGGGTCTCACTGTGCTGATTGGGTCTGACACATATCCTACAAATAAAAAAGACAAAATAATCATATTATCTTCATGACCAAAAATGTGGAATGACCTACCTATAGTCATAAAGAGAGCCAAAAGTCTAGGTCAATTCAAATATATGTTAAACTGTCTTTTACTTACATCTTAATTTATGTATATTGTTTAAATGTTCAACACTCTACTTTCTCCTATATTCTGAAATGTTTTGTTTCTTCATGCCTACTTATGTGGTGGTTATGTTGTGTGTTTGGAGGTTATTAGTGTGTTTATGACCGATGATTCGGTGTGCCTAAGTGACTAGTATTTCTTGATTTTCTTTGTTTATTTTGTATATGTTTTATAGGTGGTGCAACACTTATCAGGCTCTTGCTGTAAGTTGCACCTCCTCCATCCTTTTTGATATTGTTTGTTTGTAAATTCTTGTTATTTTGATGGAAAATTAATAAATATGACAAATATGATTATGAATGTTTCTGAGGATTAAATGTCTGTGTAGACTACATTGTTTAACATTAACAACATTTAACAAATACAGAGCTCAGCCAATCTGGGCTATGAAGAATGCACGAGTTGTCTTTCACAAAGACCATTTTAAGGATCTCCTTTATTAACCATGTATAAATTCAATCTAAATAGTGGTAATACAATGCATCCTATCAAAAATAACTATCATAATTTTTTATAGTACGAATTAGCATTGTGCTTTTTTAGGGATTTGCATTAAGTCATATTTTAAGTGATAAAAGGATCAATAAAATGATACCAACCATTTTTGTCAGTAGCTGGATAACTCTCTTTCTTGTTTTGTTGATCAATATGACTGGAAGAATTAGTTGCACTATCCCTGAAAAAA